>JAKWJA010002492.1:4200000-4365483 GCA_027704765.1 Solanum habrochaites
TCGAAACAGTTGAATGCATTATCATGAATTTTCTTTAATACTTGGCTATGTAAACGAATATCTTATGTCTTGAGTGATATAACAATGAAATATTATTGCTAACTCCAACCTTGTACTGTAACAGGCACGCACTCAAATCGCATCTCAAACAATGTTTTATAAAGTCTGCGGATGTTATCTCTATACAATTATCTATGTATATAAGTATTATAAAATATAAACATTTGCCATTTGACTGTACCAAAGATAGTATAATGAATTGAACCACAAAAATCCACTCCACAATCATACACAGATCTTGAATGGAAGGATTTGGGGAAAAATCAAAAAACAAATCTATAATAAAGGATATTAATGAAATAAAAGGTATTATACATATAATTATTAGTTTATACTAATTTTCAATTTAAATTATTTATTATATTAAACATAAAAAAAATTGATTATGATTACAATTAATTTGTTTTATTTATTGTATAGTTATAATCCTATACAAAAAAAAATTTAAACTAAGATAATTCTTTAAATTGTCTATTGAAGTTTGCCATATTATGTAAGTTTTTTTCCCTAACTTTGTATATTAATCAAAACATAAAAATCATATTTGTAGCTATAACTATAGTTTGAGTAATTGCACCCCGTAGGAAGTATATTTGCTATATATATATAAAAAAAAACAGCTTTATAATTCGCTATACATATACGAAAAAAAGAAGTTTATATAAAATGTCAATTGTATAATCTGTGTATGTATAAAACGAGAAAGGGAGAAAGACAAAAAGAAAATCGGCAGAAGAGTACTTGTTTTGTATAATTATAAGTATATAGGATGAAGATATATGTATTTGCATGTATATATACAATTTTCTTTTGCTTTATATAAATAGAAACACAATTTGTACATTTCGTTTTCTTTTTGTATAAGCGAAACAAACAAGGGTGGTGAGCGAGATCTGAGAGAGACGAACAAAAACATATGTATATACACAATTTCCTGTCGCTTTATACAAACACAAAAATATTTTATACATTTGTGTTTGTATAAAAACGACAGAAATATTATTAAGATTGGATACATTGATAGTGCTATGTTCGGATACTATAGCCCTAGGAGAACAATTCGGGAATTTATCCTTACATTGCTTCACTGCGGTTGCATTGTAACTCTGATATCGCTGGAAGAGTTAGGCCTAACAATTCAGCTGTTGAGCTTGAACAATATTTCTTTGGATTTATTGTATTCACCTAGAAAGCAATATATCGTTGTTGCACATTAACAACACTACTCTCTCTAGACTCTACTTGTGTGATTACACTAGGTTTGTTGTATAGTTACTACAATTTTAGCTGTAAATTTTTAAATCATTGATTGTGGGGTGCTCACTTGAATTATCATGACTTTGAAGTGTTTTGTCGTGCACATAATTTCTTATTTCTTATCAACAATAAAATATTATTGTCTAATTTGATTGTGCAAATAATTTCTTTTTTTTTCTAAACAAGTTTATTTTGTACGTTTTACAGGATTTGGAGACATCCGTTTACTGGTCAAGATGCAAGTTGGAATACTTTGATAAATATAACATATTGATTATGGTATGTTAATCAATACATTATCCGTTTTTTGGCCAATGAGCCTGTTTTTTTTGTGTTCCTCCATCAAGTTAGAGGTTAGGTCCATTCCCCCTCTAACTAATTGTATTTTTTTTATATGAATAGACATGGTAGGGGTCAAGTCTAACCCCCCACACCTAAGGCCCACAACCTAGGTGATGGCTTAACTAAAAATAATTAAAAAATAAATAAATTTAGTAAGTATTAATTACATGACTAAATATTAAAAGAAGTAAAATTAAATTATGTATTTTAATTATCTAAATCTATGTAAAACTAAAAATAAATATTCAAATATTATTGTCTTTCATAGTGTTGAATTGATTTTCTTTTGCATTAGTATTAAATTGATTTTTATTTAAACTTTGTTATAATTACCAACATGTATGAACTATCTACTATTAAGAATTCTAACTTTCAAACATGAAATAAATATATTAAAAGATAAAAACTATGAAAAAGTATAAGAAATATTTAAAATTTACATCAAAATAAGTATTTTTACGTGTATAACAAAATTTTAAAGTTATATATCTAATGTCGGGTTGGTTTGGTCTCGATTTTTTTTTTACTTGAAACTAAACCAACCCAAATATAGTCAGATTTTTTTTTTCACAACACCAAACCAAGTCAAATCAAATCACTAGTCGGGTTTTTTTCGATTTGACTCATTTACGGTTTGGTTCGATTTTCGCTTCGGTTATGTACACCCCTAGTTAGAGCTGTCAAAATGGGCTGGCCCAACCAAACCCTAACGGGCTATAGAGTTAAATGGGTTGGGGCTGGCTAACCCTTTTAGTTAAAGAACCAATAAAATAGTGGCCCAACCCAATCCTAAGCGGGTTGCAGGTTGGGACGGATTGGCCCTTCAACCAAAAAATGAACAATATTACTCTCTTAGAAGGAGTATCTAAGAGAATCGAATGTTGACGTTTATGAACAGGACATCAATACATACAAACTTTCGTTTATGAATCACACACTTCAGCTAATACTTACAGAAATCATTTATAAATCTCACACTTCGGTGAATGCTTACCAAAATATATAATAGTCAACGAAAGATTTAGCGAAAAATGTTGATCATTCAACCATTCCTTCCTCAAAAAACAAGTTAGTTTAAAAGACATGATTTTTTTTATGTTTTTAACATAATTATTGATAAAATATTTACAAATAAAATACTACTATATATAGGCTGGCTTCTGAGGTTAAAGGGTTGCGCCTACGAGGTTAGTGGGCCAAGTAAGGCTGAGCTAAAAAATCTCATTTCTAAATAGGTTAAAAAGTTAGACTTAATCTCACTTAATTTAAAGGTTAGATTGGACTAACCTCACGGGTCAAGTCTATTTTGACGGCTCTAGTTGCAGTTAGTAGACTTGTAGTGGGAGTAGGATTATTTTATTTGTTGTTGGAGCTTTATTAATGCATCGCCCATGTGAAATGATTACTTACTTTATTTGTTGGCACTCTAATAGTGATTTTTCACCAAATATTAAACCCTACTTCCATTTCTCATATTCCTTATCCTTGTTCTAACATCACTACCACAAGTCCACAACTGTACATGAATCTAAACACTGAAAAATCATATTTTTTTAAGAATTGATAACATTATTCAAATAAGTTTTATTTCTATATGAAACTAACAATTTTTTTTAATTTTGGGTGGGGGAGGGGGGAGTGGTGGTGGTGATTTATATATCATTTATCCACAAACAAATTGAACTAGATGAAATATATGAATTTGACTTAGATTAGACATACATGAATTTGTTTGTTTCTAATAACAATATCAATCCAAAAGATGGATATTTTTAATTTCAAAATGACAATAAAATATGATAAAAAATAGTTTAGGCAACCAAAGCTTTTTCTCCACCTAGAGTAAATAGGAGATTTTAATTTATTTATTTTCTTATTAAAAAATACAATTAAAAAAAAAAGGCATCTTGTCTTTATTGATCAAGTGGGTAAGTGGAATATGTATAATCATGTGCACGCCATCTTATTATTTTTATAATGCTAACCACCTGGTCCTCTACTGTATTTTATTTTATTTTTTAAAAAAAGTATTTATAAATTTTTCTAACACCCAAACATTTTCAATCTTAAAGCTCAATGAAGCAACAATATACCCAGCAAAAAGATGGTGACGATATGACGAATGAGCGCTCCAAGATCTGTTACTACACCTATTATTAATCCACGTGACGAAACCTGCTAAAGGTATGTAAAAAAAAAAAGCCCCATAGAAGAAATCGCTCTATTTTGTATCTTCTCACTGTATGCCCTCTGATTTTCATGATTCATCCCCCCCCAGCCCTACATGAATGTGTTCGAATGGTGTTTTTTTTTTTTAATAAATAAGAGACGTTATATTTTTTGAACTTCAAAATTAAATAATTTTCAAAACATAGTATCAAATTGTGACTTTTCAACCTTGTATTAATAAAATAGTCATTATCTTAAAGTTTCAAATTCTACCAGTAAAATCTCGATAACTAGAGTTTCACTTGTAGAAATCTACAAATTGAAATTTCAGAACTTTTATTTGTTTATATAATAAATTACAACAATTGAAAAGTGATTATTAATGAATTTTGGGGAAAAAATATCCTTTGTAGGCAGCTCTTAATCCTTAAATGGTCTCTCTTTAAGACACAAATTTGTACTAATAATACAATTTTGACCCCTCCTCTCCCCTAACCAATTTTTCTTTTCATTTTTTCTATTGCCAAAATAGCATTGACTAGCCACTTTTCGACCTTGTTTTCGAGAAATAGTCCTTGTCCTAGAGTTTAAATTTCCACAAATAAATTTTATGATCTCAAATTTATTGAGTAATAACCCTTGTCTTATCCTGAAATTTCACATGTCAAATTTGAAACTCCAGAATTTTGATCAAGAAAATAAAAATTAACATAACTCATCTTTTTTAAATTAACCCTCGAACATACAAATTCAAACCCTAATTAAATCAGTAAATTTCGAACATCAAATTATTTTTTAAGAAATTACAAAATAATGTGAAAATAAATATATGTTGTCATTGTTTTGCTAGAATCATCAGAAAAAGAACAAGGACAAGGGGTAGTAGTTATAAATGATCAACAAGATGAAGCAAAAGAAGTTGAAGATGAGAAGTTGGTGCATGTAGTTGAAAAAGCAAAATTTCCAACACCTCCTGGCAAACGACCTGGTCCTACCATTGGTTGAAATAATAATATAATTATAAATACAACTTTCGAAAATTTTAATTATCTCTCTTTTTATCGTTAAGTAGCTGAAATAATAAAATACTTAGTGAGTATTGAAATCGACTTGACAGAAAGTAATAAGCTATTGCGTCAGCTTGGGTCGCTTTATTAATTTTTCTTGCGTCTCTATCAATATGATGTGGAAACATACATATTATGTAATAATACAACTTGTGTGTTGGCGTGGATCGAAAGACTTTGCTTTTCTATCATTTTTTAAGGTTGGTTTGGATGAGTGTTGGTTTGATTATTTAATTTGATTAATTAAAAATTTTCAATTTTATGTTTACTTTATAATATATTAATTTTATTTCATTTTACTCGATAATACTATAAAAATTTAAATTTGAAAATTACTTGTTCATTTAGAAAATTGAAAGAAATTTATCCTCTTATTTCAATGTTATTCTTACCATTAATTTTCTTCATAAGTACAAGTAATTTATTTAGTATTTAGTAGAACAAACCTTTAATGTATATTTTCTCAAAGGAATTAAGTGTTGGGTTATTCCACATCGGAAGTGGAAGGGGCTGATGGTCAATTTATAAGTGTGAGGGAAAGCCTCAACCTCTGAGCTAGCTTTTGGGTTGAGAAGGCCCAAGACCACCCAACACTGGTATCAGAGCCAAGGTTTTATCTGAGTATGCTCGGTGGTTGCAGAACAGTCATGAACTTCCACATCAGAAAACGCTTTTTTTTTACTTTGATTTGCGATCAACTATTTTTTTTGGGGAAAATACAATGGAAGCCAACACAAGTAGAATAGTTACTTTGAATGGTGGGAAAAAGGGAAGATCTGCTTATGTTAAGAATTTTTACAACCGTATTACACTGAAAGCCTGATAATAAAACAAGATGAAGAGTGGAATCTGTTGCATAGCCAGGTTTGTGGATTTTCATTAGGCAAGGGTCGACGATAAGTGTTGAACCACTTTATGGGGAAAACACATGCTCGAAACCCTTTGGGAGCATCTTGAAAGTCTGTTTGCTCGAAAGACTGGCAACCAAACAAAATGTTCTTAATAAAGCCGATGTTGAGTTTGTGAGATCATGATGGTTCTACGATGACAGGCATCTGATATTTTCAGGGGATTATGAACCAATTATCTACTTATGGGCAACAAAATTGATGAAGAAATTCAAGGCTTGGCTTATACTTGGTCCCTACCAGATTCTTGGGAACATTAGAACGTCATTGTCAAATTCTGATCCGGATGGTGTGATCTCAATGGATTCCGCCCAAAGTCGTGTCTTGACGAAGAGATCGAGAAGAAAAACTCAAGATTCCTCTTCGGCGGATGTCCTTGATAACTGGCCCACAGGGGGGAAGAAATAAAAACTCGTGGTTCTCAGCAAGAGGAACAAAATTAGGGCAAATCTAAAGGGCAGATTAAGGATATTGAGTGCGATTCATTGTGGCATGAAAGGGCACAACAAAGAAGTTCTGCAGAGCAAGTTAAAGAGGGAGAACAATAACAAAGAGGAAACTAAACAAAATGGCAATGAAATTGCCTAGCCACCGTCACCACGAAAGTATCGTACTTTCTTGATGCAAAAACATGCTTAAAAATATGGCTTGTGATGAGTCAAGATGGGTTGTGGACAGCGTGGCCGCATCTCCGTGACATCAAGGAAGGATTTTTCTCCTTCCTACACTCCTGGTGATGTGGAACCTTGGAGTAGTGGGTATTGAGACTGTTGCTATGGTGGTTGGTGCTTGGTTACAATTGTTTTGTAAATAGTATTGGAACTAACGGAGTTTTGAACAATGTGAAACATGCTCCATGATTTTCGTCTGCACCTAATTTCTGTTGTTTTTCGATGATGAAGGATTGTAGTACCAATGGTGATGGAAAAATGGAAGCTAATTAAGGATCCTGGTTGTGGCTCGTGGGTAACAAACGTCGTGGTCTATAACGGGACTACAAGCTCTAATGTGTTGATATGGTGACTGGAGTGAGAGCGATAGCTCTTCAACATTAGCACAAGAGGCTTAGCCAATTAGCGAGAAAGGACTTAATGTTTCCTAGCCAAGAAGAAATTATTGTCAAATTTCCAAAGTGCTAAATTAGAAAATGTGAGATGCTGGCTGGTAATCAAAATAGAGTTTCCTTTAAGTCCTTACCCTCCTTCGAGAAAGACAGAGTTGTATTGATTAGTGACTCTGAGTTATGTGGTCCAATGAAGAAAACAAGGGACATTGGGTGGTGACTTTACTTTGTCACTTCATTGATGATTGCTCGAGAAACTTTGGGTCTATGTCTTGCAGACTAAAGACCAAGTGTTAGGTCTTTAAGCAGTTCAGGCTTAAGTGGAAAGAGAAATGGAAGACATTGAATGTATTCGTACTGATAATGGTGGTGAATCATTTGGACCATTGAGAATATGCAAGCATCAAGGTAGTAGACAACAGAAGACTCTCTCAAGACCCTCAGCTTATGTTGGCTAAGAGATGAACAGGACATGATGGAAAAGAGTTAGATGTGGCTTTCTGAAGCAAAGTTCTCGAAATCATTTTGGGAGTGCGGCTTTATTGACCGCTGCCACATATTATTAATCTTACTCTTTATTGCTTTCAAAGTGATGTACCAATAGTGTTTGGTATGGAAAGGATGTTTCTATGACCATTTGAGAGTATTTGGCTTTTTTGCAAAGCTTTGGTACATGTGCCGAAAGAGTAGAAGTCAAATACATGCAAGACAAGGGAAATGCTCGTCATGGTATGGCCTAGGAATTGGCATACAGGCTATATGATCCAATGAAAAGAAACTTGTGAGCAATGTGTGATATTATTTTCATGGAGAATCAAAAAATGACGATATTGAAAAAAAGCGGAGAAAGGTACATTTCAAATTTTGATGGTATAGTTCATTCATGATGAAGTTCCTCACACAAGTGTGCTGAGATGTATTGGTTTGATAATCATGGTGACGCCAAGAATCCTGTATCGAATCAACATGTTGATGTGATACATAACCAATGATATTGTTTATTGATGATCCTGTTGTCATGGAAGTTGTGACAACAAATATTTGATTCGGAGGTCCACAAGACAGCGGTTTTCCTTCCTCCCGTTATTTACCCAATGAGTATGTATTACACTGCCGGGGGAGAACTGAATGTCTAGTGAGGAGTCCATGGAAGATGAGCACAAGAATCAATGGATGAAGCCATGCACGACGAGATGAAGTCTTTGCATAAGAACCAACTTCTAGAGTTGGGAAAATTTCCCAAGGGCATGAGAGAAATTTGAAGAACAAGTGGGTGTTTCAAATTTAAAGTTGAAGACAGAAAACTTGAAGCCCAGGTCCAAAGCTCGATGGATGTAAGGGATCGGTCAAAGAAAAGGTAGTGGATTTGACGAAAATTTCCCCTGTTGTGAACATGTCTCGTTCTCAACAAGTTGTTAGGTTTGGCTTGCTGTACTCTAATTGTAGAGATTGGAAGATGGATGTGAAGACGGCCCTTGCTTCCAATTGGGACCTAGAAGAAGAGATTTATCTGGAAACAAACCTGAGGCTCAAACGTAGAGGATAAAGAAATTTTGTATGCAAAACTCAAAAAGAGTTCTATGGCCGAAACAAAGCTCCAGACAGTGGACAAAAAAAGTTTGAATTGGTTATGGGGGAGCAAGGCTATAAGAAAGACTTCTTCAGATCATTGCGTATTTGTACAAAAATTTTCTGACAATGATTTTATCATCCTTTTGTGTATGTGATGATATGTGATTGTGGGCAAAAAATACATTCCAAGATTGAGAGCTTAAAGAAAGAGTGATAAGTCTTTTTTCTAGCGAAAGACTTGGGTCATGCCAAGAAATTTTTGGGAAGAAGAATTACTTGTCTTAGAGATAAAAGGCAAGAGATATTTATTTGTCCCGAGAGAAGTCATTGAACGTGTACTGGAGACGCTTCAATTAAGAATGTTACGCCTATAGATATACCTCTTGTGGTCATATGAAAAGATTGAGCAAGAAGTGGTTTCTACATGCTAGGGAGGAAAAGAGAACATTGCCCAAATTCCATTTCCTCCATCACGGAAGTCTCATGTATGCAATGGTGTGCATAGACCTAAATGCTCACGCAGTTGGGTTGTTTAGATTTCTCAAACATCCGTAGAAAGAGATGGGAAGCTATGAATGGATAATCAGGTATCTTAACAGGAAGTCAGATGAAGCTGTCCTTTTGGAGCATCAATCCAATCTTGAAAGGCTAGATTTTACAGATTCTGATATGGCAGGTGACCTTGATAAAGAAAATTCCACACGGGATTCATTTGTTTACTTTTCAGGGGGGCTATATTCATGGAAAGTCAAAGGTGCAGAAGCGTGTTGCACTATCTACAACTGAAGCTGAGTATATTCGGTGACTGAAGCCGGCAAGGAGATGATATGGCTAACAAAAGCGGTTTCTTCAAGATCTTGGTTTGAATCAAATGGATTATTTCAATTGCGACAGCCAAATGCAATAGACTTGAGAAAGAACTCCATGACCATGCAAGAAACAAACACATTGACGTGCAGACATCATTGGATTCTTGAGGAAAGTGGAAAAATGATCATTTCACGTAAAACGATTTCACACAAGTGAAAATCCTGACAGCTATGCTGACCAAGATTGATACCGAAAGACAGTTCGAGTTCTGAAAAGACCTTGGGGTAGTGAGCTCTCTCATAAAGAAGTTGATTTTTTTTTTTTTTTCTTTTTCAAGATACCGTTTTCCAGTAAAGGGACTGGAGGGAGATTTGTTGAATCCGATCCAGTGTTTTTGGTTCAAACTAGATATCAACGGACAACGCAATTGTAAAAAGGAATAGTAATTGGAGTTGAAATAAACAGATTTGGTAGTTGGCAAATTGTAAGCTTTGCAACCATTTTGACTTTGCTATGTTTACATATGCATTAGTTACCTAGGCATGGTTTATCCTTCTATAAATAGAGCATGTTGCTCATTTGTAGAATACACCAAGTTAGGAGAGAAAACCATTTTGAGAGCAAAGTGAGGTATTCCATAGATTATATAAGAAATAGTCTTTGAGAAAAATAGAGGCTGAGCGATCCTTTTAGTAAGCCGGAAACCCCAAACGCGTGTTGTTTCTTGGAGTGTTGTAGTAGTCACTGTAAGTGTTGTATTCGTGAATACACGTGTAAAAAAGACTCTATTTCTTTATAATATATGGGAAGACCTCACCTTTTGCTCCAAAATGGTTTTTCTCTTACCTTGGTGTATCTACAAGAGCAAGAATGCTCTATTTATGAGGATTAAAAAAAACATTGCCCTATGTCACTAATGACATATGTAAACATAGCAAGTCAGAATGGTTGCAATGACCATTTGCCAATACCAAATATTTTATTTCAACCCAATTACTATTCCTTTTTAACAAGTGCTTGTGCGATTGAATAGCTAAAGTTGACAAAACAAGGAATGGATCAACAAATCCCCCCCAGTTCCCATTTACTGGAAAAAAGGTATCGTTAACTTCTTTAGAGAGAGCTATATCCCCAAGTTCTTTGCATAACTCGAAAACTTGTCGTTCTGGTGCGGTTATAATCTTGGTCAGCATAGGCTGAGGATTTTCACTTGTGTGAATATTTTTGAGTGAAAATGATTTCATTTCTCCATTTCTCACGAATTCCAATGATATATGACGTCAATAGGTTTATTCTTGCATGGTACATGGAGTGCTTTCTCAAGTCTATTGCACTCTGGCGGTCACAATTGAAATCATATTCCATCTGATCAAACCAGATTCTTGAAGGGGGGGGGGGGGGGGGGGGGGGGGGAAACGGCTTTTAGCCATATCATCTACTTGCCGGCTTCAGTAGCCGGCATATACTCAGCTTCAGTTGTAAGATAGTGCAAACACACTTCTGCAACTTGATGCCATGATAAGCTCCCCCTGAAAAATAAAAACAAATATCAGTATGGATTTTTGTATCAAGGTCCACCTGCCCTATCAGAATCTGTATAGCCTTTCAAGATGGATTTGATGTCCAAAAACACAAGCATCGTCGAGCTTCTTTAAGATAACTGGTATCCACTTCACAGTATTCCAATGGCTCTTTTTCCTGGATTTTCGAGAAATCTACTGACAAACAAACTGCTAGTGAGGCAATATCAGGGTCTAGTGCACCCATTGCATACATTAGTAGACATTCCGATGGGAGGAATAGGGGAACTTTGGCCAGGTTCTCTTTTCCTCCCTCGCTGTAGGACACATCTTCTTGCTCAACTTCATATGACCAGCACGAGTATACTACAGGCTTAGCATTTCTTCATATTGAAGCGCTCAAGGACGCGTTCATATGTATTCTTCTGGGACAAATTAAATCTCCTTTTATCTTAAGACGAGTTAATTCTATGCCCAAAAAATTGCTTGGCATGACCAATCTTTCTAGAAAAAGAACTTATACAACTCGTCTTTAGCTCGTCATTTGGAAGTATTTTGCTCCACATAACATATCATCCATCATTACAAACAAAGGATGATAAAATCATTGTCAGAAAAATTTTTGTACAAATAAGCAATGATTAAGAAGTCTTCTATAGCTTGCTCCCCATACATATCAAACTTTGTACACTGTCTGGGAGTTGCTTTTTAGGCCATAGAGACTTTTTTGAGTTTGTATACAAAATTTTCTTTACCATCTACCTTGAAGCACTCAGGTTGTTCCAATAAATCTCTTCTTCTAGGTCAGGAAGGAGGAGAAGTCGTTTACAACATCTGTCAATGCTTCTAAATTAAGAATACAGCCAAACATAGAACGGGCGAATCGAGGGCATTGTTCATAAACAGGAGAAAATATTTCGGTTCAAAGTCAATAACCGTTCCTTTGCCCAAAATCATTTAACAACCCATATAGCTTGTACCTTGGGTTTCAAGTTGGGTCGTTTCAACTTTAACTTTTGAACACCCACGTGTTCATTCAAAAGTCTCATGCCCTTGGGCAATTTACCCAACTATAAGTGTGGTTCCTCATGCAAAGGGACTTCAGCTAGTCTTTCATGGCTCTTCAATCCATTAATATGGGGCTCATCTTCCAGGCCTCTCATAAATCCATCAGGTTTCTCCCGCCGTCAGGAGTAAACATACTCATTGGGTGAATAACGGGAGGAAGGAAACCGCTGTATTGTGGACCTCGAAGCGGGAATAATTTGATTCGTCCACAACTTCATGAGCAAATAGGATACAATAACAATATCATTGTTATTATTAACATCAACATGTTGAATTTTCAATGATGACTTCTAGGAGTCTGGACTATGATTATCAAAAACCCAACAACATCATGAACACTGTGTGAGGGAACTTCCTCATGGATGAGCTATACCATCAAAATTTTAAGATTCTACCTTCTCCGGCAATACTTCAATTGTTTGATTCTTCATGCAAAATATATAACGGCTTCCCACAAGTTTCTTTTCTCAATTGGATATATAGCCTGTAACCAAATTCATGTAGGCCATATCCAATGAAGATTGCCACTGCATTTGTCTTGGCATCTAAGCTTTGACTTCATCTTTCGGCACATCATGTACAAAAGCTTTGCAACCAAAATTACTCTCAAATGGTCATAGGAAACTCCTTTCCATACCAAACACTAGTTGGTACCTCACTTGCAAAGACAACTTAGGAGTTAGATTAATAACATGGCAGCGGTCAATAAAGCCTCACCCAAAATGAGTTTGGAAAACTTTGCCTCAGAAAACAAAAATCTAACTTTTCCATCAAGGTTCCTGTCATCCTCCAGCCAAACCGTTTAAGCTGAGGGAGTTTGAGAGGAGTCGTCTGGTGTCTAATACCTTGATGCTGTGCAGTATTCGTCAAAATGGTCCACACTATTAACCACCATTATCATACGCAACATTTTCAAGTTCTTTCTAGTTGCTCTTTCAACGAACCTGAAACTGCTTAAAGAAACTAACACTTGGTCTGTAGTCTTCAAGAACATAGACCTCCAGTTTCTCGAGAATTCATCAATGAAAGTGACAAAGAGTAAAGTGCACCACAAATGTCTTTGGTCGTCATTGGACCACTTAAAATCAGGGAGTGCACTAACCACGCAAACTATGTCTTTCCGAAGGAGGGTAGGACGCTTAAAGAAATCTATTTGTTACCAGCCAAAAGGGGAAGCAATGCTCACATTGTTCTAATTTAGGGCCACTTTGGACATTTGGACAATAATTTCTTTTTGGCATAGAAACATTAAGTCTTTTCTCGGTAATGTGGCTAAGCCGCTTGTGCCATCTGGTGAGAAGAGCTACGCTTTCAACCGCCTTAACCATATCTAAACACATGTAGAGGCCCGTAGTCAAGATAGACACGGTTGTATCACGAGCACACACCAAGGAACCTTAATGAGCTTCCCCCCCCCATTTTCCCATCACCGTTGATACTAACATATCCTCATAATCTAAAACACCAAACAGAAATTAGGTGCAAAACGAACCATCGAAGCATGTTTCACATTGTTAAAAAACCTCCGGTTTAGTTCCAACACACTAGTTCCAAAAAAATGGTACAACCAAACCAACCACCCTAGCAACGTTTCATTAACCCAACTCAGGTTCCAAGATACCCAGGAGTGTAGGAAGAGAAAAAATCATGCCTTGATGTTACATGAGATGCTGGCACCAGTGTCAACAACACAGATTGACTTCATCAAAGCATATTTATCATGTTTGCATCAAGAACGGTAACAGATCTTCAGTGGTGACGGTGGGCTGGCCAATTTCATTGCCATCTTCTTTAGTTTCCTATTTGTTTGGGTTCTCCCTCTTCAACTTCCGCAGCGCTTCTTTGTGTGCCTTCATGCCACAAAGATTAGCCACTCAATATTCCTTAAGTCGCCTTGGGATGTGCTCCTATTTTGTCTCTATGACAGAACCACGAGTTTTATTTCTCCCACTGGGGGGCCAGGATGTTAGGACATCGACGAAGAGGAACCTGAGTTTTTCTTTGCATCTCTTCGTTCAAGACACTACTCCTGGAGGAATCCAAGGAGATCACACCATCCGGAGCAAGAAGTTGACCATGACGTTCTATTGTTTCCAAGCATCTGGGTAGGGAACCAAGTAGAAGAAGCCCTTGAAATTTCTTCATCAATTTGTGCCCATAGCAGGATAATTGGTTCATAATCCCCTGAAAATTATTCAGATTGGTCTGTATCGGAGAACCCATCTATGTACTTCAAACTCAAATAGTATTCTTTATTAAGAATATTGGTGTTGCCAGTCTTTCGAGCATAAAAACTTTCCAAGATGCTCCCAAAGGGTTATTCGAACATGGGTTTCCCCAGAAATATGTTTAACACATATCGTTTGACCCATTGCCTAAGATCCAACAAACTAGCTAGCAACAGATTTCCACTCTTTCCATTGTTTTATTATCAGCGGTGTACAGTGGTAAAATACTCTGATTTGTCATAAATTCTTAAATAGCAGATCTTCCCATTTCCCCTTCCAAATGGCCTAATTAACACCATTCAAAGTAAACATTTTACTGGGTGTTAACTTCCATTGTTTTTCCCAAAAAAATATAGTTATCACAAATCAAAGTAAATCTTTCTGAGGTGGAAGTTTAGAACTTGTGCGCAACCACAGGAATCTTCAGATAAAACTTGGCCTGATACCAATGTTGGGTGATTCTGGTGATTCTCAACCCAAAAGCTAGCTCAAAGTTGAGGTTTCCTCACACTTATAAAGTGGACCCAAAGCCCCTTCCACTTCCGATGTGGGATAACCCAACAAGTTATCTCCCCCTTCACACATCGGGCCTTGGGCTAGAGAGAACTACAACCCTGTTTCTCCCGGTGGGCGGAGACTTGTTGACAACCTAGGCTCTGATACCAATGTTGGGTGGTTTTGGGCCTTCTCAACCCAAAAGCTAGTTGAAAGGTTGAGGCTTTCCCTTACACTTATAAATTGACCACCAGCCCCTTACACTTATAAATTGACCATCAGCCCCTTCCACTTCCGATGTGGGATAACCCAACAATAAGTACTTCTAAATCAATATCGGTCAAATAAAATAAAATGAAGAATATATATCATCATTTAAGTTTCTCAATAAATATAGTAAAGATTGAATCAAATTAAATTATTGTATTTATCGAACTCATTTTACTAATGTTAGCTAGGCTCTTGATCGTCAGTTGATGAGATTAATTATTTAGAGATTGTTTGGATGAGCTTAAAGCTTAATTATGACCTTATAAATTAAAAGTCCTAAGCTGAAAAGTTTACTTTATGATTTTAACTTATTTTTGTTATTATTTATAAAATCATGTGCTTAAATAAAATATTTTTTTATCTTACCTATATTTCGTAATAATTTGTTTGAACAAATTGATAAAATTATTTTATTTTGATAATTATTTTTTTCTAAAATAACAATAAAATTGGCGAGAACACTAAAAACAATTTGTGTATAATGAATAAATTTTCTTTAAAAAAAATATTTTTGAGCATTAATTAATGTACTACCAAACTTTTTAAATGTATTTTACTGGAAATTGTTTTTAAGAAAAGTCCTTTTAGCGAAAAAACAAACTTTGAAAACAAACACTTCTGGCAGTCTAAAAAAAAAAAAAAGCCTAAAAATCCAATAGATATTAAAATACTTTCAAAAATATTTTAATTCTAAAACACCTAAAAACTTAATCCGAATAAACTTTTAATTTTTAATTTCAACGATTAGTTGTGTTAAAAAAACCCAGCTAAATATGTTCGATTAACTAAATTGACTAAAGACCTGGTTGATATAGTTGCTCTTATATAATTACACTGCCCAAGAATTAGGAGTAAATTAGATTAACAAAATTTGTGATACTTTCTCTTTATTTTCAGAAAGACATATAAATGCCGTCTGAAAATTTGCTCAAATTTTAAAAAGAACATAAAACTATGCAAGCGTCGTAGTACCCCCTAAAAACACGTCTAAAATGATAGGATACATTATTTTTTATCAGCCTTGACATGAAAAATGTAGCAAAGCGGTTGAACTATTAAAAAAATAAAATAAATTTGATGGGACAAGAAGTTGATATTATAAATATAATTATTAGGTTTCTTATATTGAACTGGTTTCGCCCTTGTTATTTGGTTCTTTTTAAGTCTTCCGTCTTCTTCAAAAAACTATTATCATCGTCATAACGTATCACTTTCAATGTCACTCTTTACCACAATTTCATCTCTCTTTGAGTTCTAGTATTAATTTAAACTCTCTTCAATTGTTAAAAATTATATCTATATATTTTAATATATGTCGAAAGTGATATATACTCATTAATTTCAGATGATAGTTAGATATTACTAGTTTTTTGTTATACAAATTCTCATTAACTTTTCTATTTTGGAGAATTTTATGCTTTCAAAAGTCTCATTTTAGTTTGAATTTTATGAAATGAGATAAATTAAAATTAATGATACCTTCAAAATTTTGTTTTTTCTTAGAAAAAAATAATAGTTTGGTTTATCAATAACACAACAAAATCTAGAAATAGTTATAATTTGGAAAGGGAAAGTAAGAAATTTGACCAAATAAGAAAATGAATTTTTTTTTGGAGAGGTTCAACTTAATATGAGTGTTGGGTTAGATGAAGATGAGAAGTGAAGAAGAAGAAATAAATAAAAAAAATGGAGGGAGCTTGAAAGTTGAGATGAAAGATGAATTAAAAATTAAAATAAAATAATAAAACTAAAATAAATTAAAAAATAAGAGAAAGAAATAAAAAGCACAATTATTGGTATGTAATTATACTTGCCATTTAAATTTGAAATTAATTCGAAAATGATATAATAATATATATTCAAAATAATTTAAAAAAATATTAAAATATATATAAAATTAAAATATCTTTTTAAAAATTTGAAATAATTATAAAGGTGATGATTTAACTAGAGCAGCCGTTATAGGACTAAAAGAACACCGAAAATTTATAATAACTTTACGATATAGTGGATCATCATGAGTTGGCAGCCAATATATATATATATACGCGAACACCTTAATTACTTAAAATATCTAAAAGTCATATTAAAATATTTTAATTTTTTAAGTACAATCTATATTACATTCTATCTATATTACACGAATTAAAATAAAAATAAAAATAAATATTAAATCTGTGCTAACATGGCCTTATATATATATATATATATATATATGGTGTTACTTGGTAGTTGAGAAATTATATACACTTCATATAACTAAAAATAATTAGCACATTGGAGAAATAGAAATGAAACATGTGGATATTATAAAATACGTAATATTTTATGAACAAACGCACATGTACTGTTTTCGACTAGATAATATTTTAAATAAAAAGTAGTACGATGATTAAGCCTTTCAACATTTATTCTCTTATAAATCCCATTTGATCTATCTAAGGATATAAACCAAAAAAAAAAAAAAAAGATGACTGATTTCATCACATATACAAAGAAGAAGATTGAAGATTTGTTTGTATACATTGTTTCTTGTGGAAAATCTTCTAAAGGTAAGACTCTGAAAATTATTTTGTATGTCTACAAAACTTTTGACTCCCTTTCTTTATTTTTCATGTTAGAAACTCTTTTTTTATTAATTTTTCTTTTTATGTTTGAAAATTATTTGTGCGTGTATGTCTCTAAGTTACCGTTAAAACTAGTAAATTGGTTCGATCCTCACATCATCTTTTCATATTTGTCTCGCTAAATCATTGTCATTGATATATATCAGTTGTTGGACTAAAATTACTCAAACATACTTTCTTTTATACAGTCAAGTGATTTACAAGAATATATCTTTGGAGAGGACTACACTCTCAAGTCTTAAACTTATTTTATAAATTGAACAAATATTATTAAACATCACAAAATAGTATAATGAATACATAAAGATGAACGGAGAAAGTACGTAAATTTTTATAGGAAGAAGCTAGTAGCAGCTAACCCTTCTCGAAATTGATAATTTAATTTTTGATATGGATCTCAAGGTCTATTATAATATATGGTAACTATTGAACCTTTCAAAGTTTAATATGCCAATAAATTAAAGCTCATTTCCATCCATTGCAACTTGGAAAAAATAACTAGAAATTAAAGAAAGAAAGATGGCAAATTTCTATCAAGATACAAAGAACAAAATTCAAGATCTCTTCATATACAATGTTTCTTGTGGAAAATCTTTTTCTAATGATAAGACATGAAGAATAATTGTCTTATATGTCTAGGGAAAAAGATCACTCTTAATTTTCTTTATAGGAACACTATTCTTTTGAAGTTATTGATTATATAATTTAAATCTAAAAATTTAAACAGATAGAGAGCACGTTAACTTTTATAACTTAAATATGCCTTTGATATAATCCTTTACGACATTTGACACCCTAATTTTTAGAGAAGAAGCCAATGATTGATTTAACAGTTACTTTCGCGAAATTTTCACAACATCATCTAAAAAAATTTAATACTAAAGAGACTCTAAACTTTTACTTATTTAGGACGTCTTAAGTGAACTATTTCTTAAAATCATAATTTGGATATGTGTTCAATTTTTAGAACCTGCAAGAGATGTACCAGAAGAAGACCAAGCTGGTCCAGCAACAATATAACACAATAAGATTCTAAGGTAAGAGTTGAAGCCTGTCCTTTTATATATATATATAATAGTATATATATATATATATATATATATAATATATAGATATATATATATATATATATATATATATAGAAATTCACTTCTGTTTCTTACTTCATTTTTTTATTTATTATAAATACACTTTGTTTTAAAATTAATATGTCTTCCATACGTCTCTTTCAATTCAGTGGCAAAGAGCTAGGGATTCAAACAGTTTACTTTGAAATCATATTGAAGTATGTGGTGATTGGATCTCTAATTTGCTTCATTCTTTTCCATGACAATTACTAGAACGAAAAATAGGGAATGTCCATGGATCCGGGAAAAAATAATTAATCTATATCAATAGACCTGCTAAAGCCTCGAACCATAGAGTACTTAGTACTGATGCTACAGAGAGATATGTTTTTAAATCTCACATTGAAAAATGGTCATTAACTTATTTTGTATTTTCATTTCTAATTATTTTATATTTAGTGGATTTAAGTAAGGTGTGAATTGAAAAATAAGAATTGAGAAATATGGGGGAATCAAGTGAAGGGAATATAAAAAGTCATTTCTCCCTCATTAATAGAAAAATGAAAAGTTTTGTCATTATTCTAAGAAACACTTTATTTAGTTGTTAAAGAGTTAAGCAGAAGATGTCTTCTCTCGTCATTATCGCTCGACCTCGACCTTAATTTTGGCTTTGACTATGACAAATGATGTGAGTGATTTATTGGGAAAAGTGGATAAACACAAAAATATATATGACAAACTTACTGAAATAAAAATGGACAAATAATGATTGATACGACGAATTTTACGTGAAAACCTTTCTAAATAGGGGACATACCACATGCAAGAGGGAGCAACTGATTATACATAGTAAAGACTTTTTAAACTGTGTAGTCACGAATACCAATATATCAAAGTGGCATAATACACACTCAAAAGAACAACACTCTACTTTTCTTCACATATTATTTTTCTTTATAGTTTATGGAAGACCTCACTAATTGGCTTCTCAAAATGGTTTTCTTTCTAACTTTGTGGGTTCTATAAAATGAGCAAAGAAATGCTCATTTATAAAAGATAATTTACAAACTAATAGATGCACCAATGACATACATGAAATACTTAAGTGTTCAAAACTTTGCAACGTAAGTATTATCTTGGTAAGATTTGAGTTGGAATTTTGTTGTACCAAATAAGACTTTGAAAAAAAAATATGAGGATGGAACCCCAAAAAATCTCCCCTCCAGTCCAGTCTGAAGGAGGTCTCTTCATCCTCGAGCTCAACACCACAAGCTGTTGCCATAAATCGAACTTGTCTTGGTATCGTTTGGTCCGGATATCTAAAGGATTTTTAGTGTGATGAATCTTTTTGATGTGAACAGATTCATCTCCACTTCATCACGAATGAATGATAGCTAAGTGATGTGTTTTGTTCTTGCAGTTGGTACAGGAGTTCTAGATCAAGTCTATTGCACTTTGCGTATCACAATAGGACAATGTACTGTATCTGATGCAAAACCAAGTTCTTGAAGAAAGCTCCTTTAGTCTATCAGGGACTATCATCCTTTTGGCCAGCTTCAGTAGCCGCCATATACCAGCTTCAGTTGTAGATAGTGCAACACAATTCTGCATCTTTAAACTGCCATGATATAGCTCCCCCTAAAAGGTAAACCAAATATCCAGTAGTGTTTTTAGCAAGGTCACCTACATTAGCCCTTCAAGATTGAAATGTGCTCCAAAACACAAGCATAATTTGAGCTTCCTCTAAGATTACCTGAGTATCCACTCACGGCTTCACAATGCTTCTTTTTCCGGATTTTCAAGAAAATACTGACTCACAGTGGTGAGCAATATAAGGTTCTAGTGCATCCAGTGCATAAATTAGATTTTCTCAACGGAAGAGGAATAGAAAATTTTGGACATTTTTCCTTTTCCTCCAAGCTGTAGATATTTTCTGCTCAACTTCATATGAACAGCAAGAGATGTACTACGACTTAGCATTCTTCATATTGAAGCGCTCTTAGTACACGTTCAATGTTAATTCTTGTGAGGACAAATAAATTTTTCTTTCATCTATGAGACGAGTAAGTAAGTCTCTGTCCAAAATTTTTTGGCATTGACCCCAGGCTTTCATAGAAAAAGACTTACACAACTCTTTCTTCAGCTCGTTCAAATCTTGAAGTATTTCTTGCAACACAATTAACATATTTCCACATACAAACAAGAGATGATATAATCGATTGTCAGAAAATGTGTGACAACCACAATGATTGATGAAATCTTCTTATCATCATGCTCCCGCATAACAGATTCAAACTTCTTGTACCATTGTCTAGGAGCTTGCTTTAGGCCATATAGACTCTTCATGAGTTTGCACACAAAAAAAATTTTACCTTCACTTTGAAGTCCTCAAGTTGTTCCATATAAATCTCTTCTTCTAGGTCACCGTTAAGGAAAGTCGTCTTCACATCCATTTGCTCAATCTCTAAATTAAGACTAGCAACCAAACCTAGAATTGTGCGAATCGAAGACATTTTCACCATATGAGAAAATATTTTGTCAAAGTCAATACTCTTTGTTTGACCAAATCACTTAACAACCGATCTAGATTTGTACCAGGGCTTCCAGTTATGTTCTTCAACTTTAACTTTAAACACCCACTTATTTTTCAAAGTCTTAATTTGATAGAATAACATACCAACTAAATTTTACCAAGATAATACTTAAGTTTCAAAGTTTGAAGCTTAAGTATATTCATGATGTCATTGGTGATGTCATTAGTTGTAAATTTCTTCTATAAATAGGGACATTCTTGCTCATTTAAGAACACACACGTTAGAGAGAAAATCTTGTGAGACAAAGGTGAGGTATTACATAGACATACAAGAAAATAGTCTGTGAAGAAAAAAATCGAGAGTGAGCGAGATTTTAGTAAGATGAAAAACTAAAAAGGTGTTGTTCCTTTTGAGTGTGTAGGCGTCCACTTTGAGTATTGTATTCGTAACTACACAGTGTAAATTCTTTATAGAGTCAATATTAGTAGCCACTATTGGTCGTGGTTTTTTTAAACCGCATCACCATATCAGCACAAACAGATGTCGTAGTCCAGTATAGACCGCGACGTTTCAGTTACCAAGAGCCCACAACTAAATAACCTTAAGGAGGCTTCCATTTTCCATCACTGTTGGTACAATAATCTTAATCATTTTAATACACCAACAGAAAATCAAGGCAGACGATAATCGGGCAGCATGGTTCAACATTGTTCACAACTAGTTTTTTTAGTTTCCAAGACTAGTCTCCAAACCAATTATACCATATCAACCACCCTAGAAAACAATTTCATGACTCATACTCAAGGTTCCAAAATCACCAGGAGTTATAAACAAAGAATATATTTTCTTAATGCCACAGGAGATGCAGGCATCAGGTCCACAACCCAGCTTGACTTCATCAAAATAATATATTATATCCACAGCAAGACGGTTCAAGATTATTTGGTGGTTGATGATGGCTAGGGCAATTTTTATTGCCATCTTCTTTACGTTTCCTCTTTGATTTTGTTCTTCCTCTTCAACTTCTTGCAGAACTTCTTTGTGTGCCTTTTCTTGCCACAATAATAGAACTCAATATCCTTAAGTTTATCTCTGAATTTGCTCCTATTTTGTTCTCTATACTTTGAACCACGAGTTTTGTTTCTCCCCCTGGGATCAGTTATCAGAACATCCAACGAAGAAGAACCTCTTGAACACCACTCTTGGTGGAATCCATAGAGATCACACCATCCAGAGCAGAATTCGATAATGAAGTTCTAAATGTTTTCCAAGAGGTCGGTAGGAACCAAGTAGACGGCAAAACCTTGAAGTTTCTTCATCAAATGATGCCAATAGCAGATAATTGGTTTATGCTCCTTGAAAAATTATCCAGATGGTCTGTCATGGAAGAAAAAACAATCATGATACTTTAAACTTAAACATTGTTATTAACAACATTTTGTTGGTTTCAATCTTTCTAGCATACAACTTTCAAGATGCTCCCATAAGGTCGAGCATGTGTCTCCCTAGAAATATGGGTTGTTAAAGTACATTATTGTCTGGACCCATTGCCTTAATGAATGCACAAAACCTGTATGTTGGCAACATATTCCATTTCATCTGTTTTATTATCAGGCTTTATAGTGGTAATGTTAGTTTGTATAAAAAATAAAAACCGGACTGAAGCAGATCTTCCATTTCCCCCATCCAAATGGCATAATTAACACCATTCAAAGTAATCATTCTGCTCGTGTTGACTTCCATCATTTTTTCCAAAAATATAGTTATCGCAAATCAAAGTAAATCTTTTCTGATGTGTAAGTTCAGACTGTGCTGCAACCACAGAGCATACTCAGATTAAAGCTTTGCTCTGATACCAGATTGTTGAGAAAACGCGGATAAACACAAAAATATAGATATGACAAAAGTAATGAAAATAAAATGAGAAAATAATGATACAAAGAATTTTACGTGAAAACCCTTCTAAATAACCACGGGCCAAGAGGATCAACTGATGTCACTATAGTAAGGAATTTTACATTGTGTAGTCACGAATACAATACTCAAAGTGACTACTACACACTCAAAAGAAACAACACTCTTTTAGTTTCCACCTTACTAAAATATCGCTCACACACTATTTTCCTTCACATACTTTCTTGTATAGTTTATAAAATACCTCACTTTGCTCTCAAATTGATTTTTCTCTCTAACTTGGTGTGTTTTAAATAAGCAAGAATACTCTATTTATATAAAAAATTTACAACTAATAATGTGAGTTTACACCTACATTTGTTATAAACAGGCCAGGAGGTTTCCTCTTAACTTTTTTGGATTGAATCTCCTTCTACTGCATATATTTTCTTGTCAACTAAAGTAGGATATATTTATGGTTTCATTGATAACTTTTGAGTTCGCTGATGTTACTGAAGAGTGAGGTACCACTACTTTTTTTAATAGAATTATCTGTTTTTATTTTGAAAGGAAATAATCCGTAACTTTAAGTAAAGAGAGATCAAACTTCTTAAGGATACATATATTTTCTTTCTTTTCATATTAACAAATCCATGTAGGTTTGTGATTTATATAATTTGTAAAATTCTTCTCATTCACTAAATTGAAAAACACTACATTTTTGCCCCAAGAACATAGGCTTGATTGAACTTTTTTAGATCTTTTATTGTATTATTTGTCGCTTTCACAATATCATCTAAAAGTTTGAATGGCTAATAATAAGACATTTTATATTCACTTAATTAAATCGACATAACATTTTCTTGAAATAAATTGGAATACAATCTCTGTTTCTGCCCTAACAATGTAGGCTTGGCTGAGCTTCGTTATTTGAGAAAATGCACAAGTATCCTCTTAATATATGCTTAAAATCTCAAAGACATACTTATATTATAATAAGGTTCTATTACCCCTGAATTTATTTTATAAACAATTTTTAATCCTTTTTTCGGCCTACGTGACACTATCAACCAGATAACTTGAAAAAATTGTTAGCAGACTTTGGGCCAACAAGATAGTGCGACATAGACCGAAAAGGAGTAGAAAATTATTTATAAAACAAGTTCAAGGGGTAATAAGACCTTAGTATATTATAATTGTGTCTATGAAATTTCAGACATAGATTGGGAGTACTTATACATTTTCGCATGTTATTTGACATACTTTATTTCTCCTTTTTCCTAGTTAGCCCACAATCTTTCACAATGTCATCTAAAATTTTGAACTAATTAAAATAACTTTCTTCTATTTATTTAATTACGGGTTCAATACAATATTTTCTTGAAATAATTTAAATATTTCAATTTTGTCAGAACCACCAAGAAATGACCAACAACCAACAAGAAATCATGTACTAGAAGATGACTTGGGGATAATAGAAGTATTCCCATCAGGTGATGAACCACCAATAAATAATGCACAAAATCAAGAAGAAGAAAATATTATTGCTCAACATAGCCAAGAACTTGATAAATCTAAAGGAAATTCACAAGAACAAAAAGAGATTGATGATGATGAGGATTTTAAAACTCTACCAAAAGGGTTTATACCTGAAAAAAGAGCAAATTTTTCAACACCTCCAGGAAAAAGATCAGCTCCTAGACCTAAGACAGGTTGAAGTTAATTAATTAATCAAATTCCAATGTTGTGATTATTTATTTTGAAAAAAAAAGAAGATCTATTTTCTTGTTTCTTTTGTTTGTTTATTTTGCTCATCTTTAATGTTGTACCTGTTAATATGTTCTAAAAAGAATATCATGAAGAACTATTTTATAAAGTTTTCTATGTTTGATCGATCAAAATTTAAAATATATATCTTCTGAGAATCACAAATTCCTTAAATATAAGAAAAATTATTTATTTTAGATAAAGTAGAAAAATAAATTTCATAAGTGATATTCTACATTGATATCGTATTTTCCATCCTCCAACACACCTCATATTCACCCATTAATTTTTTCTCATTCCCTTCTCCCCAAACCCCTATCCGATCTTGACCCACCTCAACCTTCTATAACATGTGTCTAGATTACATACTTATATTATAAAAATTGCCTTCATATCAAATGCAAAACAATAAGTAACAGAAAATAATATTTTCCTTCGTATCGTACACATCCTTAAATAGACTTGTTCCTCTATAGTAGATGGAGCATCCAATTTGTTCAATTTAATTTTAAAGGAAGCAAATATAAAAATCATTACTTGTATATTATAGCTATATTATGCATAATTTTTCTCCATAACAAACATAAATATATATATTTCACTATAGATATACAAATTCTTTTTGGTATAAGGCGCTAGACATATAAATAAAAAAAAAAATGAGGGGATAATTCTATATATATATACAAAAGAAAAATAGATATACCAAAAGATGGAAGTATAATTATGTATTGTATTATAACAAGACATGAGAAAGAAAAAAGAAGAATTGGGCAGGGAAAAATTTGTGTGTAATAATTATAAGTGTATAAGACGAAAATATATGGATTTGCCTGTGTAAATACAATTTTCTTCTCGACTTTAGACAAAATCAGACACACAATTTATACATTTCATTTCGTTTGTATTAAGGAGAGAGGCGAGGGTGATGAGCGATAGTGGGCGAATGACAGCGGAGATCGGGAGAGGAACTAAGAGAAACAAAGGTATCTATATCTAGGAAGTTCTCTCGCTTTATACAAACACAAACACATTTATATATTTGCGTTAGTATAAAAGCGAGAGAGGCGAGCAACAAAGGAGCGAGCGAGAGTTTGAGGGAGAGAGGCAACTGACAAACAATTTGCTACAGAACACAATTAAATCAAATTCTAATATTTAATTTGAATTATTAATTTGTCACAATAGATAATTTTTTCTTAATTTTACCACGGTTAAAAGAGATTATTTTGATTAAATAATTGACCTTAAATCTCTAAAGGAAACGGATATAACCAGATTAAAAGCCCATTGAACAAACTGCCCCCCTATAATACCTTCTTATTTATCAAGCAGGCATGTTGACCTGATGTTTATTCCCTCTTGTAAGATAGTTCAATAGAATAACATAATTGATCAATCAAATTGTATCAAATTGGTAATACGCAAAATATATTAATCAAATTGGTAATACTGAAAATATATTATGTTTTTTTTTCTAAATGCCTGGCATAGAAGTGCATATAAATTCCGTTAAAATTTAAAATCACATAGTGAGGTTTATATTCAGAGGGTGACACACAATAGATGTTTCAGCGTACTATCAGATTTCGAATCCGAGACCTTTAATTAAGAGTAAAACAGTTCCATCACTTCACCGCAACTCATATTAATGAATATATTTATATCCGTACATGAATATTATACAATTAAAAAAAAATTATCTTCCTTTCCAACTTGCCCATATAAGAAAGATAAAGAAGGAATCAGATAGGCCCATGCTGAAATTATCTTCATTTCCAACTTGGGCATATATATATATAAGAAAGATAAGGAATCAAATAGGCCCCTTGTATAAAGTAATAATTCTCAACTAGCTTATATTTTTAAATAAAAAATAAATAAGAAGAAGTATGCATAATATTGAACCTTCCAACATTTGTTCTCTTAAAATCCCATTTTGATCCATGTGAGATAATATCTAAGAAAAAAAAATCGACTAACTTTTTAAAATATATTTTTTTATATTAAAAAAAATATTTTTCTTTATATCAAACCTACCAAATAATACCCTCTTAGACGCCAAGCAGACATGTATTGACATCTTGTAAGACAATTGAATAGAATAATATAAATTAATTGGTCATCATTGTATCAAATTGCTAAGTCAATTAGCAACATCTACATTCACACATGAATATTGCAATAGAAAAAAAATACCATCATTTCAAACTTGCAAGTTGCACATAGGAAAGATAGGAATAATGTGAACACTAATTATATAATAGGCCCCCTTTATAAAATAAAATAATGATTTATACAACTTGTATCATTCTCCAACTATATTATATGTCAAATAGAGAGTATGCATTGAACCTTTCAATATTTGATCTCTTATACATAAGCTCATTTGATCCAAAGGGAGATAATAGCTAAGAAGAAACAAAAGATGGCTGAGTTCATTGAAGATACAAAGAACAAGAATGAAGATCCATCCATAAGCATTGTTTCTGATGGAAAATCTTCTAATGGTAAGCGTTGAATATGTCGAGTATATCAAAATATATTTATTTTTTTTGTAATTTTAAATATGTCATGTTGTAACGGTATTTTCTAATGGCTTTTCACACTATTGTGTTGTTTTGCATTGAAATGATTGATTTCATCAAAAATCTAAGCGGATTTATTAATTTACTTACTTTAATGTGTCGTCAACAAGCCCTTTTCATGTTATTGTTTTGAAATTATGTTAAAGTATATGATCATTTCATGCATTGTTTTATTTTTATTTTATAGTTATGTCATATTAATTTCTATTAATATTGGAAAACGTATTATCATTTTAGCCTTAAGGTTTGAGAAAATACTATAATTTTTTTCATTTAATAAAGTGAAAAAATCTCTATCTAGAACTTTTTAAAATATTTTATTGCACTATTTCCCCAACTTCTAGTTGGCCCATGATCTTTCACATGAGTATTATCTATAAAAGTTTGAATTGTTAATGATAACACATTATTATATATATTTAATTACATCTTCAACATAACATTTTCTTGAAATAATTTAGATACATATGTGTGTTCAATTTCTCATTCAATAAAGTGAAAAAATTCTTCTGTAAAATTGATCGAACTTCTTTAAATCTTTTTTTTTCATACTTTTAATATATATGTGTTCAATTTTTTCAGAACCATCAAAAGTTGACCAAATAGTAGAAGCACAACCAGAAAATAGTACACAAAATCAAGAAAAAGAAAATATTATTGCTCAACAAGGCCAAGAAGTAGATAAATCTAAAGAAAATTCTCAAAAACAAGAACAAGAACAAGAACAAACCGAAGAAGAAGAGGAGGAGGAGAATGCTAATGAAGAGGACAGAGCAAATTTTTCAACACGTCCAGGAAAAAGATCAGCTCCTAAACCTAAGACTGGTTGAAATTAATTATTTCAATATTGTGATAATTATTTCAACAAGCCTAGCTATTTTTTCTAGGGTTTTATTTTGGTTTGTTCTTCTCATTTTTAATATTGTAATTTGTAATGAATATTTTTCTTGTTTCTTTGTTTGTTTTGCTCTTCTTCTTCTTCTTCTTCTTTTTTTTTTAAAAAAAATATGGTAATGATTAATCTATTTTTTTGAAAAAATGTCATAAGAAATAATTTGATCTTAAATTCTTTAGTTTAAGATTAGAAGTTTAAAATTTTCTATTTCCTATATCCCTTTTTACTTGTCAAATTTTGATTTGGTATATCTATTAAGAAAAACAGTGATTTTGATATAGTAAATTTAGTGTTTACCATTTTATCTTCATTAATTGATAGCTTTTTAAACATATATATTTGCAAGGTAATAAATTGATAGATGATCTCGATCTCTTTATTAAATACGACCCAAAATCGACGGATTTAGTATAACAAGCAAACTTCGATTTACTTCAATTTGGTTTGCCTATTTTTTTTTATAAAGTTGTTTGATTGAATTTTACAAATCAAGTTTTTATATAAACTTACGAGTCAAATTTTGCATTTAAAAAAGATGTTTGAAAATTATCTGTTGAATTTTTAATTGAAGTGTTAATCTTTGTTCTGATTCACTAAAACAAGCTATTTTTGAAATCAAAACTTATGAATTTGGGTCTATATTCATATAGCCAAAACACGATTTAATTAGGGTGGGTTGATCTGAAGGAAAACATTTCAAATTTTATTCTTCAAGTAATTTCATGTACGATTGACAAAAATTTGATTTTTTTTTCTAGAATCACAAGTATCTTAAATATTATGAAGATGTTTTTTCTTAGATAAGTAGGGGAAACAAATTGTCATCATCTACCCCATCAGATCGTGCGAGCACCTACTATAGCACCTAAATTGTAGAACGACCCTCATATTCCAAAAGTTAAAACAAGCGGAAAATGTAATGAAAAACGAAATAAATATAACACTATGATTTATATATAAACTCCTTGGACACACTACTAATTAAACTATCAGGTAATTTAAACATCTCTTATGGATCTAGTCTAAACAGGTTCGAGAGCTACTAAGAGTACAACTGGATAATAAAATAAAAGACACAACTCTCACTATGCGGAAGGAATAATAGAAGCTGCTGGAGAGTTCTTCCTCTTCACCTAGTAAAACATAACCAATCTTGTATCTTGACTATGTCAAATGACATAGCAAGAGTAGTATCAGTACAAACACACGTACTGATAGGCATCATGGATCAACCCGACACCCACCACATAACATAAGTAATCAAGTTATAAGATTATATGAAATTGACCACTCGCTTCTCCACCTTTACCCTTTTGTTAGAACCTAAATTCTCTAGTTACTAACCGCCTTCTCTTAGCCTAAAACATGCTAACACCCCAATGAACCCAAATGCCAGGCTATGCGCATTGGAATTGAACCGTCATCCATCACTCTTTACTTCCTTGTAACCTTTCCACCCAACAAACCTTCGCCTCCCCTATACTCTACGAGTTCTTCCAACACAACCAAACATAACCCATCACAACATATAATTCCTAAGTGCAACATCAATTGCAGAAATAGAACATATACAATAACCTCGATATGAAGAACATTAGGGGTGTGCAAAAACCGAACCGACCAATAAACCGAACCGATAAAATGTTATTGGGTTATTGTTATTGGGTTACTGGGTTATTGGGTTTTTAATGGGTTTAGAAAAAATAATTAATGGGTTATTGGGTCAGTTTCGGTTCATCTTGGGTTATTGGGTAAACGATAACCCAATAGCGTAATTATTACTACTTTACCCTTCTTCAATATTAAATCTACCTAATTAATACATAAATAAGATTAAATATTAACTTTTCAGGATATTGTGATTTTTTGGTTAGCGAAATTGCGTTGAAGAACTTTGTTGATTATCTGGTGGATCAAGACCTGTTCAAGATCTGTCTCATTGAAATATTTTACTTTTAGTTTTAATCTGAGTTCGTATTGTAGAGATCGCGTTGGCAAGTTTGGAATGTTATAATTGATCAACACTCAAAGTTCTATTATGTTTTGGCGGTAACGTTTTGGGTTAACATGTAATTAACATACGTACATTAATCTCATTTGATCGACATTTTCTTATTGGGTCATTACGAAACGAACCGATAAACATCAAAAACGAATTTTAAAATAAACGATAAAGAATTTCTTATTGGTTTGTTATGGGGTTAGCATATTTTGTAACACCGCTCAACCGAAACGCTTGTATGTAAAACAGGACCACGAAACCGAAACCGATGTTGCAAACCCTAAAACACTACTGGATTTCACAATTCTCAATGTTAACAATTATGTCAAATAGTTGGTCGAACTCAAATCCAAACTATTATATTATCGAAATGTGGTAATTCGATTTTATATTTATGCTGGAACGTGATAATTCGATCCAATATTATGTCCGAACGTGTCAATTCGATCCAAATTATGCCAAAACGTGACAATCCAATTCAAATTATGCCGAAATGTGGCAACTGATCCAAATTAGTTATGCCAGAACGTGACAATCAATCCCAAACACACACCACAATCAATATCACAAGTATACCATCAAGATCATACATTAACGTCATGAATTCATGGCAAGTATCGTTCATCTATCTCATTTACAACAAGCGTGATCAATATTATAACATTCATATATATACAAGTATCATAATGAAGCAAGACCATGCATATATCACACAAATATAGAATCACAACCATCACCTACGCTGGTTACGTTCTCGTCGCATACCTCATGCAAAATCCTAACTCCACCATACTCAGCCCTAATTCATCGTCTGAGGCTTCTTTTTAAGGTTTACAATCATAAATCGTTTGGTGCACGAAGGTCTACGCATAATCCTACACTTGATTTACATATATTATGCAGTGAACACAAATTTAAACTACTCAATTCATAAAACCTAGCCTACCTGGGCGCCAAGCAGTTGCACGGAGTTATTGGCTTCAATTCCTATTATTCGGTCTTCGTCACGGTGAATTTGGCCAAGAATCCGTAAGATCTGGCCATTCCCAAGCTAGAAATCTCCTTCTCCTTCATTCCCAAGCTCAGAGCAGTCTTTTGGAGGTTTCTATAGTGTTTTACGATTTATTTAGGTATTTTAGAAAGATGGAGAAAATAGGATTTCTCATAATTATCGTGTTGTCTCGCCTATCCCGCTCTGGTGTTGTCGCCCCAGCGGCCCCTTGTCCGTTGTGGCGAGATAATAGCCCCAAATTTCCCAAAATTTTGTTTTCCCAGATAACGATGGTTCGAGTCGTTACACAAGTTTTATAAGTGATTTATTATATTTGATTATGTCTTCATCCTTCAATACACCTTATTTTCGTTGGCGTTTGGTTACAAATTTCTAATTTTTTTGACAAGTCATTTTGGATGAAGTAATTATCATGCGTTTGGTTAAAATTTTGATAGAAATATTTTTAAAAAAAAATATAATTTGTACTCATAAAGTTCTTATAAAAATAATTAGAATATATACTAACAAATTTGTATTGTCTCCTTTTATAATGAAAATGTTTCGTGAGAAAGCATACAACAAACATAATTGATTTAAATTTAAAAAATTAGAGAAAGAAAACAAAAGAAAAGTATCATTGATATTTGTATAAAAAGAATTAATTTTAATTGAAAGTGACTTCACCTCTATCCAAGTAACCTCCATCCCCTCCACCCCAAACCCCTAACCAATAATACTTTTTTTTAATTATTATTTTTACTTATATATTGAACGCAAGTAAATAAATAAAAAATTAACTTATTTTTAAAAATATTTTTCATAAACAAAATACTTTCGCAGTTTCTAAAACACCGTATAATACCTTCTTATACGCCAAACGGGACATGTTGACCTGACGTGTGTTTATTCCCTCTTGTAATATAGTTGAAATATAAAATATGTCAAATTGTAAATTGATAGTACTCAAGAATATGTCTACGTTCATACATGAATTTTATACAATTTAAAATATAAAAATCATCTTCAATTCCAACTTGTACATAAATAGGCCCCTTGTATAAATAAAAAATAATAAATATTATTCCCTTCGTTCCATTTTATGAGACACTGTTTAAATTTCAAGATTTAAAAAAATATAATTTTTTCGTAGATCTTTTAAACATTTTAAATTATTTTTTTACGTAGTTTGCACATATATAACATTCATTTTTAAAAAATTGAAAATTCCGCGCGCAAATTTCTGATCAAACTTAAAACAGTTTGACTTTTGAAAAACAAAAAGTATCATATAAATCGAGACATTGGGAATAATGATTTACGAACTAACAACTTGTAACGTTCTCAACTAGATTATAATTTAAATAAAAAGTATAGTATTTAATATTGAACCTTTCAACATTATTCTCTTATAAATCCCATTTGATCCATGAGAGATAATTTAGCTAAGGAAAAGGGAAAAAATGGCTAATTTCTTCATAGATATAAAGAAGATTGAAGATTTGTTTGTATACATTGTTTCTTGTGGAAAATCTTCTAAAGGTAACATTACTTAGAGATAACACACTTTTATTCGTTTAATTATTACGTTTTTTAACATAATCTTTTTTGAAATAATAATATGATTGTGATGTACCAAAAAAAATGCAGAAGGAGAAGAGAATGATGGAGGAAGAGCAAATGTTTCAAGACCCCCAGGCAAACGACCCAGCCCTAGGCCAGACCTGGTCGATTAAGAATTAAGTGTGATATTTAAAAAAACTTTGTTGTTTTCTGATCGAAAATAATTAATGTTATGATATTTTTTAAGATTGTAATTCTTAATCTGTTTTAAAAAGAACAATTTAATTGTGCACACATTAGTTTTGTACAAATTACACCACTAATATTTACATCACCTTTTATCAATTTGTAGTCTATGTGTGACTTATTTATACACGTATATACAATTACATACTCTCATATGGTTCTCAAGGTCTGTTTTAATGAAAGGTAATTATTCAACCTTAATTTTAATGCTTGATATCTTCTTTAAAGTAGTGAGAGTTGAAGATTATCTTAGCTTGAATCGAAATCATATGTTGTATAAACATCATGAATGTAATGAGATTATGGCTTAATCATCACACGTCTCGGGGGTATGGAGAAAATTTTGTTGGAAGCGTCATTCTCGGGGTGAGCTTTGCAAAGCATGATCCGAATTTAATAAGAGCTCTAATATGAATTCTGGACATTGATTGAAAAATCAAAAAAAAAAATTATAATTCATAAATCATACTGTGGAATTTTAGCTCAAATTATAATGAGTCCCAAATATAATTCATAAAACATTATATAAAGACTTGACTTAAATCATATAGGTTTTTATTTTTATAAGCAAGTTCCTTGAAAGAAATCATAAGAAATCATTTTTGAAGAAAAAATCATAGAGCTGTTAATATAAGCTAGCCCATTCCATCCGGGTTAACCCATAATTTTGTAATTTAATGGGTTAGGCGGGGTTAGTTAATATTTTGTGGGCCAGAAAACGGTCGGTCCAATTGTTTTGAGTTTGAACACTCTTTAATGTTTAATTTTAATATAATATTATATTTTAGAAAAATGAGAGAAATCTCACATTTACGTTCACTTATTATCATTATCCCAATTAGTTTTACAAATTCCCAAAATTTCTCATTTTCACGCATCAAATTAATGTATCCGCACATCAAATTAATGCATCCGTGCATCAGATTAATGTATCTCGCGCATCAGAGAATCTTTTATAAAATGTATATCAGATTAGTGTTTCATGTATAAAATGTAATGTATCTTGCTTAACGATTAATGTATCTCATGCATCAGATTAATGTACCGACGCTTATATTATTATATTGAAGAATTTCTATAATTATAAACTTATAAGGGACAAATAATAACTTTTCTTTAAAAGTATGTGATTTTTGTCCTTTGCCCTTATATTTTTTAGTTATTTTTACTGGCCCACGGACCGGCCTACCTATATTTCTCTAGCACTACAAATCAGCAGACTTATTCAGGCTGAGCCAAAAAGTTCTTTTCTTGAATTGACTCTAAAAATCTTAACTCAACCCTATTAAATATCATATTAGACTAGACCAACCAATGAGCCTAACCCATATTGACGTCTCTAAAAAATCATAAATGTTTTATAAATAATGCATACTTTTCATCCATAAACATATAGCCCATGAAAATCAAATGATTGTGAATACAAACGAATAACTCATAGGAGTTGATGAGTTCAAATTAAATATACGTCAACGAGCATAATTGAATTCATAGTCTAGTGGTACAAAATTAAACTGAAAATTGAATCAAATAAAAAAAAATTGATTAGTGATTTGATTTGACTTGATTTGATTTTTTTTTTTAAAAAAAATTGATTATGTTTGGGTGGTTTGATTTTAACTTTAAAAAAACTCAATCTGACATTATATATATAATTTTAAGTTTTTATTTTATACATAAACTATTTAATCTTATATAATTTTAAAATATTTCTTATACTTTTTCATAGTTTTTATCATTTAATATATTATTTCAAGTTTGAAACTTAGAATTCTAAATGGTTCAATACATATTATAATCCATAGATATTGATAATTATAATAAAGTTTAAATGAAAATCAAATTAATAATAATGCAAAAAAAAAATCAATTCAACACTAAGAATGACAATAATATTGAATTTTGTTCTTTAGTTTTACCTTAGTAATTTAGACAATTAAAATACATAATCTAATTTTAATTTTCTTAATATTTAGTCATGTAACTAATACTTATTAAACTTATTTTTGCACCATTTAGTATTTTTACATTACGATCGTTTCCATTATAACTTGTTAATTTGCAATATTTTTTTACGCGATTTCATTTTTTTTTTGGTTGGATTAGTGTCATTAATCATATCATATTTTGTGTTATTTTTTAAGAAACACCTTAGATAGTTATATTTTGTTAGGACTAAAGAAATATTTAAAGTACAAAAAAATTATATGTTTATATGAATATTTTACCAAAATCCAAAAATCTAAAAAAACCCGAGGTTGAAAAAACTCAATTTTATTGATTTAATTTGATTTATAAATTCAAAAATTAAATACAAATAATTTAATTTGATATTTTTTTTAAAAAAAAAATGTATCAACTCAACCATATACATCCCTAAAAGTCTAGTCCTCACTCACTCACGAACAAATTAATAAAAAAAAACATGATTTTTTTCGTACATAACTTCTTAGTTCGAGGGGGAAATTTTATTGACATAGAAAATGAATTGCGGGGAGAGGAATATAGATGCTCACACATATTGAATTAGGGAAAAAACTTATCCGCACACGTATCTTAAATCAATGCAATTAATTGAAATCCTAATATTAAAAAAAATGAAAAATAAAACAAATAAATTAAAACGAAAAAAAAGTAAAAGTATATTTTAGGATTACTAAAACACAACGACACACATAAAAAACAAGTTTTCTAAAAAAATTAGTTTATTTTTAAAAAAAACATTGTGTTTATGGACAAATAAATTAAAATGAGAAAGTAAATATTTTTAGGTATTTGAACACACACACCAAAAAGAACAACTTTTTCTTAAAAAGTATTTTATTCTGATATATATATAATAATTAGATATAATAAAAAAGACATTTTCCTTGGTATCAACTCTACCCAAAACACGTTGACATCTAAGATAGTTGACTAGACCTACAGTTCCCACACAATAAATTCGTCAAAAAGTGTATCAAAATTGTTTTGGAAACTTTACGTTCACATGAAAGGTACAATTAAAACCTAAACATTACCCTCAATTCAAACTTGTACATAGGATATATAGAAAGACTCGTGTGAATGCTAATTATATGATGATTTACTAACTAATCCACTTGTATATTCTCCAACTATATATTAGATTTTAAGGAAAAAGTATGTATTGAACCTTTCAACGTTTATGATCTAATTAAGGGAGATAATAGCTAAGGGAAAAAGCAAGATGATCATTTTATGAATTGTCGGTAAATATGTATTTTAGTGGCAATTGTCACTCTTTGTATATGTCTCTAAAGTCTTTAGCGACATTGGTTTTAATGACACTTAACTAATGTCGGTAAAAACTTTAACATTCTTTATTAGTGTCACATAATGCCGCTTAAATTGTTTTGTTGTAGTGTCATTGTATAAGAGTAACTTAAAGAGAAAAGACATTCAGTCTTACATGAGTGTTTCAACTTTTTTGAAAAGACACATTAACTTTGTGGGGGGTGTGTTGTGCTTTCCTTTTCCCATTGAACATTTAAGAGTGTTAATAAATATTTCCAATTTTCCACCCACACGCTGTGCCCGACCAGCGGTGCAAACTCACGCCACCAATCATCAGTTTGACCCTGCCTGCCGCGCAGGCGCGAGGAGGCCCAGATCCGCCAGATGAGCTCGCGCTCGGCGGCCGCGCCCCGCGAGCAGCCCGGGAGCGGACAGAGCGACGAGCCGCCGCGCGACCAAGTACCGACAGGGACCGCGCGCCGCGCCCGGCCGCGCCCGCCGCCCGCGAGCGCGCGCACCGGCAGGCCGCCGGCAGAGCCGGGTGGTGAGGCACCTTTTTTCGTTTCATTCGGGCGGACACATACGGGTCGCGGGGTGACCTCACGGGAGGCACCGCGACAGCGCGGAGACGCGCCCACTAGATACGGTTTTGCTTTCTTCACACAGCCTATTTTCCCCGGATAGCCAGTCTACAGCAGACTTTTAGAGCAGAGAACTTCCCTCCGACCCAAAGGTGACGGGAACAAGAAGGGCCGACCAGGGCGGCACCCACCAGCGTATAGAGACGCAAGTCACGCAGGAGGTTTAACAAGAGGGCCCATCGCAAGAGCACAGGTCGCACAGGCAGATGGGAGACGAGTGATCGTCACCGTCGAAGTCGCCTCCTGCTGCTTCCATGTTACAACCCTCTTTCGTCCCCACCCCATCCCTCCCTCCCCTTTTTTAACCAAAAAAAAAAAAAAACCCCCCCCCCCCCCCACAACCATCTTTTTTTACCCCCCCCGGCCCGCGCGGGCAGCGAACCACAAGAGGAGAGCCCTCCCACACACACCCCTTAAGGAACACCCCCAGCGGCGAGAGATCCGGGTACTAGTACAATGACTTTTCATTACACCCCCGCTCCGCACGTCATTCCGCCGTTCGAGCTAGGATTCAATCAGGGGTGAGCCTTACGTAGCGGAACAGTAGGGACTAGGGGGGGAGAGAGCTGGTCGGGTAGACACCCACTCAAAAAGCCGTAACCACATCCACATTGTATCCGTAAGAAAGCGGCGAACCGACTGTTGTCCCCAAGGAGCGCCCCCGAAAAAAAACACACACCAGTGATAAAATGGATAACGCACGCGTAAATGGTTTCTTACACATTGAACGAGCTGACAGAAACGTACCACGCACATTTTTGCCTTGGCGTGAAGAAGATAATGGGGAAGATGATGACAGCATGTAAATTTAATTAACCTAATTATTAATAAAAACCAATAGAATGACCGCACGGCACGTTATAGCTGGGTATGAAAGTGAAAGGATTGGGTCACATCGCCCCATTTGCGTGGTCAAACAACCGATGACGAGGAAAATGGTCCTCCAGAGTAGTAAATGCCCATTTGACAAAGATATTAAATAGTGTCATGGGGTGGTGATAGGGACACTTTCCAAAGTTTTTAAAGTGTCTGTAGCAAATACAAAAACAATTTTTAAGAGGGAACTTATGTCTTTTCTCCCATTAAAAAAGTCTCATATCTCTCACACCCATACTCATCACAATCATATGTGAATTTGGTGATATCAATTGTTGCGGGAAATAGCGTAACATTTGATATATTGTTAGATATGGTGTGGATATATATATATATATTATGGTGTGATATATATATTATATAATATGATATTATATAGATATATATTATATATATAGATATATATATATAGATATATCTTATGTTTAGTGATGGACCCAGGACTTTCGTTCAGAGGGTTCGAAAAATAAAAGTTAAAAGTGTAAATAAGTTTTTCAAAATGAGACCCTTGAATTTTTTTGGGTCTAAAACCACACTTTTAGCGCTTAGATTTGAACTAGGGGCATCCAACTTAATATTCTGGGGTCTTGCCACTGAACCATTTATTTTTATTTGTTATTGAGGGATTAAAATATATGCATCTACAAGAATACAAAAAATTTTATCTTATATATATCGTGTATCTTTTTACCAAAAAAGTTCGAATGAACTCCCTGAACCAAGTGGGTCCACCCGTTAATATATATGTTCAAGTTAACTCGCAAAATCTTCTGCAACATCAAAAGCTTAAACTATTCTTATAATGTTTCCATGATTTTCTTGAAGTTAGGAAATGACCCAAGGGGTAGCAAGAAATGTACCACTAGGAGATGACTTGGGACTAATATTAATACATATGCCAAAAAGTCATGTACAAGATCAAGAACATATAGTACTCCCTTCCTATCTCTGTTTCCAAAGAATGATCTGGTTTGACTTGACACGAAATTTAAGAATAAAAAGAATTTTTTTGAATTTTGTGGTCCTAAATTAAAGTTAGGTCAAATATACAAAATTGATTTTTAATCTTATAACCTTAAACATGTCACGTGAAAAATTAAAATTAAAATGTTACCAAAAAAAAATCATTTTTTTGAAATAAACTAAAAAAGAAAAAAAATCATTCTTTTTTAAACGAAATGAGTAATAAATGAAGAAGGAAATAATAAACTAAACCAAGAACAACCAACAAATATACGACCAAGTGATGATATTGGACAAGAAGAAGAAAAAGAAAATGATGATGATTTTGAACTTCGAAATGGAGCAAGAGCAAAAGTTTCAAAACCTCCAAGCAAAAGACCAGCTCCATCTCCACAGACTGGTTGAAAATAATTAATATTGTTGTGACTAAATATTATTTCAAGAAATTCAAAAAAATTTCTTCGTTCTTAATTTGTTTATTCTGTCTTAAAAAGAATGCAATATAAAATAATTTTATAATGATTCATAGGTAATAACAACATAGTCAAAATAATCTCATTACAATAAAAATAACTTTTAGCTGTATTAAATATTAACACTAATAAAGAGTGTTAAAGTCTTTATCGGCATTAGTTAAGTGTCATTAAAATCAATGTCGCTAAAGACTTTACGGACATATATAAAAAATGATAATTACCACTTTAAATATATATTTAACGGTAATCAAGAATTAAATATCGTTAATGGACATTTTTAAGACAGTGTCTCACAAAGTCAGAGCTAAAAAAATACGTTTTATTATATCGTCTATAATTATTTTGCTAGACAAAAAAACAAAAACGGAGCTAAAAATGGGGTTTTCAAAATAAACTAACTTTCTTTTTAGACTATATAATTATATTAAAAATATCAAAAAAATCATAAGAAATATATGATAGAGATAATAGACGAGATATAGATAATATATATATATAATCTATATAGTATATATATCTATATATATATATTCAAAATATTTATGTATATTATGGTCATGTTGAATTAGAGAACCGGATTAATTTTAATTAAAGAACAATAATTAAAAGAAAAATCGATTCGGCACGTCTTTTCCAGGTCAATGTCCAGTCAATTGCTTACTCAAAAGAAAAGTTATTCTTATGTTGAATATTTAGTAGACAACACGGCTGCAACGTTTCATATATTATTTGAATATTCATTGATTTTTAAATATTTTTAATTTATATCTTTAAATATATATTTATTAACTAAATATTTATTCTATCTATATGTCGTTATCCTAGGGGTCACAAATAGTTGGATTGGATCGGATTTGGATGGTTTGAATATGGATTGAAAAAAATAATTTGAATTACAATCTATTCAAATATAATATGGGAAATATGAATTTGGTCAAATATGGGTTGAAAAAATAGTTCTAACCTATTTAAAAAAAATTAATTTTAAAAAAAGAAATTTACCCTCCCTTACAGGATCCCCACCCCCTGGACGCTCCCGACCTTCCACCAACCTACTCCTAAAAACTTTTTGTTTTCGAAAAAAAAAAAAAATTCAAAAAGAAAAAAATTTACCCCCTCCCCGGGTGCCCCCCCCCCCTTCCACCAAAAAGATTCTGATTTTCTTTAAAAAAAATAAAAAATTACCTCCCCCCCTCCCCCTTCCACCAATCGACTCCTAAATTTTTTTGTTTTCTAAAAATAAAAAAAATGTTTCATTTGTCATTAATATGGATTCTCAAGTTAACCCATTTTGTCCATATTTGTATGAACTTAAATAGATTGAAGACCATATTAATCCATTTATGAAAATGAAAGAAAATATGAGTAATCCATTTAATTTAATATGGACAAAATAATTTCATTTAACTTATATGGGCTAAAATTGTCACCCCTACATTACCTTATAATTGATATTTTTATAATCTTGAACTTCTAAAATAATAATTACTTTGAAAAATTAAGACAAAATTTAAACAGGAGAGAAAGTAGTTGAAGTACAACTAATAAATTGACAACAATTATTCTCCTATATATTAAACTCATTTGGTCCTATTGAGAAAATTCACAACACACAGAAAAATAAAGTCAGCCAAGCTAAGTTTAGTGCAGAGAAATGAAGAGCAAGATTAGAGTTCTATTTGAATCATTTATATCATGTGGAAAACCTTCTAAAGGTATGTTGTAACATATTGAAGGTTATAATCTTTTAATTTCAACAACTTAAATTTGATTTTATTTTACTAAAAATTTTAACGAAAAAAGTATTCTCTGAATCGAACTTCTTTTTAGTTAGAGAAATATTTATATTGCTTATATTGAAGAGGGGAAAAGTTTATCCAAATTGGATTTGGCTCCCCTCCGATATTAGATCTCTTCATTTCTCCAAATATACTCTTAGAAATAAAAGTTTTCTTCGTCATAAATTAGTGAAAATTTACGTTATAAAATATAATTTTTAATTATCATTCATTTTTCCATCGAATCAACTCAATAGAAGCCATATTCGTTTAAATTTACCTCTGAAATATTTAATTTGTCATGTGTTTACCATGAATTCCTGATACGATTAATTACTCTTATTTGTCCCTCTTTCTAATGGTTATCTACCATAGCTCAAACAATTATTACGATGAGGTTTAATGGCAAAGTTAAAATTTTTATTGTGAATGTCAAATAAAAAAAAATAAAAAAATCAACATATAGCACATGTGTATATATATATATAAAATTGAAATTTTAACCTAACTCAATAACATAATTTCTGACTAATAGATATGAAATGACATTCCTTAGTATGACTGTACACTGAATTTGAGTAGCGTACACAAATGAAAGGATCCAAGATTACTTATAAATTAATATTTTTTTACTAGCAATAATTGAAGGCACTTGACGTGAACAATTATTATGAATTTAATTGTCTTCAATGTTAGGGGAGGTGGGGGGGGGTATATTTTTATTTTTGTCTTAAATGATAGGTAGGGTATATTTTACTCTTTTGTTCTTTTCTAAAAATAAATAATCATGAAATGACTTCTCAACTATATTTATATTATAGCTATTTCAACTTATTTAAGACCAAGGAAGAAAGTGTAGTCAGGAGCGGAGTTATTTTGAACGAAGGATGATTCAATATACATTTTTTTTTATTATATGTGATGTTTAAGAGTTAAATTTTAGGTATTATAATTATCTGACTCTGTCGAATCAACGATAGTACACTTGTACTATTGTGAAACTCATTTTGATATACTCTCTTCAAATTTGTGTAAACTAGGAAATGAAAAAGACCAAGAACCAGTACCTCTTGATGAATCCACAATAAATGCACAAGGACAAAGACAAGAACAACATGAAGATGATGCACAAAGCCAAGGAGTACTAGTGAAAGATGAACAAAAAAATGCACAATTAGGGCATATTGTGAAAAGTGAAGTGGAAAATGCAAAAGTAGAACAAGTAGAAAGGGTGTTTGTAATGGAATCTAGAGTAAAAATAACAACATATAGAAACATAGGAACAACTTCAAAACAAGCAAAACGTTCACGCCAACGATCACCTCCTAAATTCAGGACCGGCAGCAGAGATCTTATGTGAAAAATTCGATTCCCTCTGATTTATTATTACGTATTATTTCATAATGTATTGAATTATATGGTATATTGTATTGCTTTGATATGAATATACAATAATTTGATATATTGTATTGTTTCTCGACGTCGGTATACATGACATCCACAATTTGAAGGATAAACATACAACAAAAAATAGAAAAAATTATTGCTGCAAAAATATTTAATAGCAGTTGAGTTAATGTCATTCTATCAAGAGCCCCTATAGCCTGTAGCGGCGTTGATAGAGTGTTGGTTATGAATCCATATTTATTATTTGTTTGGTTGGAAACAACTTAACTCGGAATTAATCATCTCGAAATAAGTCATCTATCATCCCATGATAAGTTATTATTTCATCGCGCATATTGAATAATTTATCTTGTCACTAAAGTATAAATGGTGGGATAAATAATTTAAAAACTACCTAATACTTTCAATCAAACACAAAATAAAATAATCATGTATTTAATCATAAAATTATTATACTTTATACTCTACACAAAACGACTTCTTATTTGTTGCTGTTGAATCCTTTAGTTGTTGTAAAGGACAAATATTATTAACAATAATAAACATAGTCAAAATGAAGGGAAAATATGAGGTAACGTTCCGATCACTTTGATCCAAATCGATCATTATATAAAATACATTTTATATAAATATTACATATAATAAATTAAAACAAACATTATACTTTAACTATAATAATAAAAAAACAAATAACCACCCAAACAACCTGTAATTATAGTGTTTCTTATTTGCTTGGTCAAGTATTTGTCCTGGTCATTCTTTAATCATAGTTGGGTAGATACACACATAAAGAAATAAAATGTAAAGAACATGTGAAAGAAATGGACAGAATCATGACCACTGAGAAATGGCAAAATAAAAAAACTGAATCAAATATGTATTATTAAATGTTAAAGGTGTTAGAATACTTTAGAATTGAATATACTTGGAGAAAATTTCCTAAATTTAAACTAAATGGGAATTGAAGAGGTAGCAAGGATTTAACGGGGTATTAGGAATCCCAGCGTGATGGAGTGTTTATCGTTTTTTTTATTAAATAAGCATAAATCTCATCTTATCAATTTTAAATTTTAATAAAGTAAAATTTACTCAGAAAATAAAAACTAGAAAGGATGTAAGTTCTAGGTCCAAAACTAAAGGGGTACAAAATTTTAACAAAAATTCAAAACGGTATATAAAAGTTATATTTACCCAAAACGGTTTTAAAATCGCTGCGGTTTTATTGCAGCGATTTACTTTACCTGAACCCAAAAGTAGTAAAATCGCTGGCTGAGGGGCAGGGATTTGCAAAAAAAAAAATGGTTTAGTAAAAAAATGAAATCGCTGGCCATAAGCAGCGATTTCAAAATTTATCTTACAAAGCGGCTGCCGCAACAGCAATTTGATATTATTTTTTAATTTTTTGTTTAATAAAAAAAAAAAAAAAAAAAATAAATAAGGTGGGAAAAAATAAGAGTGTTGGTATACGCTACACTGGCAGCGATCTTAATAAAAAAAAAAATTTTAAATATAAAATCGCTGCCAGTGCAGCGATTTATAAAGAAAAAAAATATTGTAATATAATCGTGCCTTAGCAGCGATTATAAAAAAAAAAAAATTTCGAAATGTAAATCGCATGCCAGTAGTTTTGCAGCGATTTATATCAAATTTTTTTTTTATTAATCCTGCAATGTGCAATAAGCAATTTTTTAAATTAAAAAAAAAAATAAAAAGGTTTAAAACAACGATTGTATAATGAAAAAAAAAAAACGATAATGTTTTTTAAAAATTATGTATATTACAACTTATAAGAAAATATTTATTTATGTATCATAATTATGAAAAAATTAAGGAGAAAAATTATTTAATTTTTTTAAAAAACAAAAGGATTATATAGATTATTTATATATAATAAAGTTAAAGAGATCACTGGAAATAGTAAACCCTGTGTTTTATTGTAAATTTTTGAAAAGGACATATTCACATGTAAATAGTAATCATAACTGTGGAATTTCTATAAATTGGTAATTCAATCTTTCCGAATCTCATCCCAAGCTACTTTCAATCTTTCACATCTTAAATTATTGTTATTCTTCAATTTCTAAAAGTTTTTAAAGTATTTTCTGATAAGGTTGGTTTAAATTTATTTTATTTTTAATTATTTTAATTTATTTTAGTATTTTTATATGAATGGTTGATATATTCAAGCGTTTGATACTATATTAATGTTAATTTTTTCTTTTATTTGTGTGTATAGCTATGGATCCATTTCAAAAATTGACCGTACATCCTGTCCAGTAGAGCATGATGTATTAAAAATTCAAGTTCATCAATCGTTCCGAAGGAAATTTGGATGGTAGCATAAAAAGAGAGAGATGTTGCTTCTTATACGCGTCGTGGTGATATTGAATTTTGGCCCAACATTTAAAATATATCATACATTCTGCATCCTTCAATATTTTGAAAATTGTAGATTTAAAGGAAAACTATTGGATGGTTGGATGTGGGCCGTATGACTACGGATTAAGTTTGCTTTAATTGAAAGGTGGCGTCCGGAAAAACTCCATACTTTTACAGGCGAAAATGGCGAGGGCTACCATAACTTTACAAGGATATTGAATATTTTATTTAGGAAGGTAGTAGATGATAGTGCCTATAATTTTAAATGGAGCTGATTCTTTGGGATTAAGGTAGACAAGAAAGTGATTTTTAAATTAACAGGATGGTTCCCGATACTAGTTGTTTTCTGGTGTTAGTAGATTGTCTCTTAAAATCCCATTCCTTATGCCTCCTTCTGTCCCCTTCTCTTTCTTTGCTCGTTACTGTTGTTTCCATTCCTTGCTTTTTTTTCCCTTTTCTGTTATAGATGTATATCCTCGTCTTGTTTTTTTATGCCTCCTCGATTTCTTCCCTTTTTTCTGCTATGTTTCGTTAACTTCTCAGTTGTTTTTTCTTTCCTTTCCCGTGTGACTCTACGACTCTTTCTCTGTATATATTTGTATCTTTAGCTCCCATGTCATCTCGGTTTTTTGGACGCCCGTTGCCTTTATTTTCGTCTCTCTCCCTCGGCCCCTTTTGACTGCCCTGCTGTGTAAGTTTTCGCCGCTTATGTGTGTCTTTTTCTTTTTCCATTTTTGATATATAAGTTTTCTTGCTCTTTCTTTTGTCTTTTTTTTGGGTTTATTTTATAAATTGTTGAGTATATCGAAGGTTTTGGAAGTTATTAATGGATAACTCAACTGAGCATGAAGTTTCAACAAAGATTTAGTTATATTCGTATTATGGTCTATGGTGGTGGATCAATTATTTCGGATAACTCTAATAATAAGTTAAGTTCGGACATTTTGATTGACATGAGAAATTTAGATTTAATGTCAACTTTCTAGCATGGGGATCGGCTGCATCATATTGTATACTTTTATGCCGGGCGTCAATGGACCAAAATCAAATGAAGGGTATGGATTGCTCTCTGTAGTGCATATAACAAAATTTTTTTAAATTAAATATTTTTTATATATAGTGTAATATGGCAACTTTTAAAATTAAAATTTAAGTGCATTATAAGAATTGGTGAATTTATTTATTGAGATTTGGGCATGGGAAAGGAATATTCCACTTGCAACCATTGCAAGCCTCTAAGAACCATCAATTGAGGCTTTAACTGTGCTTGCACGTAAAAATGGAAGCGACGTAGAAATCATCCAAAATTGAGGCACGAACTGAATCGGTGTGATGTTTTGTGATTAGGGATGTACTTGATTAATCTAAATGATGGAAAATGGATTAATTTATTCGTATCTTTTACTTTTCAGAATTTATTTATTTTAAATAAATATCTTACTTAATTTATTTTTATCGGTTATTTGGCAGCTATGGAAGATGTTATTAATGGATTGCCTGAGTGGTGTCGGTAAGGACAATCTGGCTGGATGGCACATGGTGACACTGATTATGGAAGTTAGCGTGAGTGGCACATGGTTGATCTGTGTGAGACAGTCGGTTATTTTACAAACAATTCCGGGAAAAGTTGCCCTAGCGTACCCAATTTCCGAATATCAGTTTCAAGGTGTGATAAACGGATCTAAAATAAAGACAAAAGATATAGATGCATTTAAACTATTACACAATAATTTATGGAACAACGCAAAATCGTTAGATTTCGACCTCCATTTGTAAGGATCAACAGATTACTTCGTTGGGTACATGAGGCATACACGCTATGGTCATTGGAAATCCACAACATGTTGTACACAAAGGGTATCAACACATGACGGAAGAAAAAAATCCACAAAATGTTGTACCAAAAGGGGCTTCAGCAAAATTTAGTTCTTAAATAGACAAAAATCCACCTCGGAGAACTCTAGGCTCCACCAATCAACTAGAGTGGACAGGCATGTCACTATCAAAAATGAGGAAGATTTGAAAAATTGCAAGATGAAAATGAAGATGTAGAAGATAAGGCGGATTCGAGAATAATTTTTTTTATGACACCTTTATTTAGAAGCATGAGATGCGAATTTGAATATGTGAAATGTTTGTGGTTTAGGCAGGGTGACAAAATAATGAGATTTTTTCCTTTTGTATTGATTGTGATTTGAACAGTTTGGGTCGCCAGGATACTATTTCTGTTTTATAATAGGTCAAAATCAACATTTGTTAGTAGCATGTCATAAAAGTTCACAAGAGTTCCTTTATAGTAGGTCAAATCCTAATTTTTCATTCTTTTATTTCATTTTGGTTTAATGAGAGTTGCAAACCAGCGTACCTAATGGAAGCTCTACGGAAATAACTGTAAATATTTGATAGGTAAAATATTTAAACTGCTACAAGACAAAATTAAGATAGTCAAACTCAAACTAAATATAAAAAGATATTATCATATGTCAAATCAATAATTGGTCAACATTTTTTGATAGGCTGTTCTGATCTAAAGTTGAAGAGATTTGGTTTTATTTTTTATTCAGCAGCATCAAATGTGGCACAAACTTTAGTGGGATTAGGTCAAAATCAAATACTTTTTATTTTGAGGTGTAAATTATTATTTTTACGTAAGAGTAAATATGCACAAGACAAATGTCAATTCATGTCAAAAACAAAATAAAATATAAATGATATTATCATAATATGTAATAACAAGATAATAAGAACACATTAACCTTAAAAACATATTTTACCAAAATATTTCAAATCGATGTGGGACCATCGTGTTTTCCTTTGGTGACCATGTCCCTTACAAACACTACATGTTCTAGTCATGCGAGCTGGTGTTGGGGAGCATATCCATGTATTTCTTAAGGTCGGCTTCTTCCTTGCGTACCACTGTCCGCCAATATCAGTATTTGCAATTTAAAATAAAAGGAGCTGATGGCCAATAAATTTCATCACCCACTGAATTAATCTAAATGTCTCACGGTATGTTCGTTGTAATATTGCACTGTAGAATGTACTTACATAAGATTGGGCTAGATTCCGCGAAGTCCACAAAATTTGATGGCATGCGAACAAGGCATATGAAGTTTCTTCCATTTCCACAAAGAAACATTCTTACCTTAGCAGTAACTTGTTGACATTTTCCACCTTTACCATCATGAGCAAAGTAAGAATTTCCACAAAAACTCCTCACCTGTGTTGTAAGCTAGATCGGGGGCCCTTGAGCGTCTTTGATAATAATCATTAAAGGTTTTATCTATCGCAAAGAGGCCATGCATATGACTTTGAGAATGCAATTGCAAAGCTTGTTTATTTCGACAAAAACGATCAAAGAGAGACTTTGAACGTCATTCGAACAAGGGCAGTCACAGGAGCCCCCGAGCTTTTTTCAAATAAACCATTATATGACTCAGACACATTTGTCGTCTGGCACCCATTACACCACCATCCTTATACAGTGTCATTTTTCCAAAGGAAATTCATTTAACCCATTCATATGCTGCGTGAGACAATGTTTGATTGTGTGTTGGCATACGTTGGCATAAACTTTTCTCCTGATGCCAGTAGCAGCGACCACATTAGATTTTCGAGTTCATATTACAAATTTTTTATTAAAATTGCTTTTAAGTTTCGAAACACAAAATCTATGATATGTGTTGGGGGGACTCAACCAATCATAAATGAAACGCACGGCAAGGATTCCTTGATGACGGTCAGAAATAAGACCCATTCCTGTCGTTCAACAAACTACATGGTCCATAATAAACTTGAGAAGAAACCATGAACCAAGAACTCAAAATCTCACGTGCAACTAAAGCATATTGAAGTGGAAAATATTTCCATTCGCATCAATTCCAACCGCAATTTAACATTATTTGAATCCTACAACCCATAAGATGTGTCGTCGATAGAATATGAGCACGGCCCTGACAAACTTTTGAAAACCATCAATGGGCCCTCTGTTTAAAAGCCCAAAAAAGAATTTAAAATTGCTCAACCTTGCATTGTGTTAGAATGATGCTCCCACGCAATAATAGTGCCCTGGATTGAATATAATTGTAGTCAGCCAGTATCGATAGGTGCTAGGTAAGGGGGGTGGGGTTATGCCTTAAATGAACTTTTTCAAACACCATGAACCTTAGAAATGATTTCTTCGACCTTTTTTGGCTTTTCTGTAAAACAGGAGATAGTGATGTTTTCTGTGATTCATTTCACGGATCAATCGTTAATATTTATGTCCGGATTTGCCATAACATTGGTATTAATGAAAGTCTGGCAATCATGTTTATCATTCAAAATTGAAATGATCCTCTATAGTATCTGTTTAAGACAAAGTATGCGGTTCAATCATGTTCCTCTCTTCCACCAACGTCTTGAATATCCCTAAACCGATCATCCCAATCACACCCTACAACTCATGACGCTTGCAAATAACTTTCCAACTTTTACTTTGGATGATCACAAAGAAATTCTTGTTTAATAGCAGACTTATGTTTCTATGAAGGATTTTCTATTCCATCTTATCATAAAGAACATCCGGCATATACAAATTAAATTAATCAACAGAAATAATAAATAAATAAATAACTTATGAAAATATTTGTTTGGGGGTCAACACGACAACCCTGACTGGATATGTTTAGGATTGTTTTTTTGAATTCCAAAAGTGCCGTTAGAAGGGAACCGTCATCTCTAGTTTGGAGATAACAATCTTCTGCATTTTCATCAGTGTATCTAAGTATGGAATCGCCTTGTAGAAGATAATTAATACTTTGATCTTTCACCGGAGCATTAGGTGCATTATCCCACATTATTATCAGCGCCGTCCTACATATCATCACTGTCTGTTAATTCATGCTCGAAGGTTATCATGTGACTAACCAACTGTTCACTCACATAACATTAATTTATTTACATTTGTGTATTTAATATTCACGTGGCCGCACGGAGTTGTTTGAAATTTGGATCATACTATAAAATAATAACGGATTAGAAAGATATATTACCATATAAGAAAAAATAATTTTTAAGAATAAGAAACATTACTTTATTTACCTCTTCGTTGAAATCGATGAGACATCCGAAAACCACACCTTACACAGAATTACTGAAAGTTTGGCTAGATTTCCATAATGATTCAAATGTATTTATCGAAGATTGTTGGTTAGATTGGAAGATTGAAATGTTAAGTAAGATGAAGCATGAACGATATAGTAAAATTGATAGAAGAACAGCCCGTAGAGGTACTATGTACAGTGAACTCTTACAACTATTTATGATAAAAAAAACAAATTTTTCACGACAGTGGAGGTCAGTTGATCCTTTTAACTTGGTATATATATATATGGACGGGGAGAGTGATAGTATATAGGTGACGACTAGATACTAGAGAGATGTAGGATAGCAGTTGGTGTGTGTGTTAAAAAAATTAATAATTAATTTTTTCTCTTTAATTTTTTATTTAAAATATGATATTTTAATTTAAAAAATATATTTAATTTTAATTCTAAATATAATATTTTTTTTAGAAAGAGAGGATGAAGATTTATTACTTGACTTAGTTTTTATTTTTTAAAATAATGGAGTATTTCTTATAAGTTATATTACATTAAATTTTAAAAAATATATAATTGTTGTTTATTATATAACCGTTGTTTTAACATTTTTTAATTTTTTTGTTATTTAAAAAAATGCTTATTGCAGCGAGGTTAATGAAATTTTTTTTTTGGATATAAATCCTGCCAGAGCAGCGATTACCAAAAAAAAATTTTTTTACATAAATGCTGCAAATGTGGCAGCGATTGTACATGATTGTTTGTTCTTTATTTTTTTCTAAATCGTAAGCTAAGACAGCGATTTATATTACAAGACTATTTTATTTTTTTATTTAGATATACAGCTTGGGCCAGAGCAGCGCAGCGCGACCGTAGTACCTTTTTAAAAAAAATAATAAAAAATAATATAATCGCTGTGAGTCGGAGAGCGATTTGTAAGAATAAAAATTTTTGAAATCGTTTGCTGGCTGTTGGGCAACAATTCATTTTTTTACTAAAACAATTTTTTTTGCAGAAACGCTGCCGCAGCAGCGATGTTTACTTTGTCAGGTAAAGTGTACAATAGCTGCACGGGCAGCGATTTTACCGTTTTGGTTAATATAAAATTGTATTTATACCATTTTGGGAAATATTTGGTACCCTTTGAGTTTGGACTCAAGATTCTAGGATACATCACAGTAATTCATATATATATATACTATAATGATACAATAATACAAAAATACAAAAATATTTAGTTTCTTCCTAACTATTCGAAGGGAAAATTGAGATGGTGTGAAATAGCCAGGTAGGTAGGTTACTATTCAAGCTATTGTGTGATCATCCCTATATGGATACTCTTTCAACGATAATATATTAGAATAGCGTTCATTAAGAATAGAAAAAAAGGACGGACTAAAAAAACGTATGTGCCGCAGAAAATCATGTATATCCGCCAAATAACTATTAATTATGGGCTTAAGTAATGGATGTAGAACTTGTCGGATATTCAAAATGTAACTAGCTAGAACTGTAGCCAGCGGCACATCGCACGCGGTGCATGCACCGCCCCCCAAGGGAGCCTCCGCCTCCGGGCGACGCGGGGGCGTGCCGCCAGGCTCTATCGATACTACCCCGACTAACACCACCTACACGCTCCCCGTGACAGTCTGAGGCTCCCGGCACGCGCACCCCGACAATGCAAGAGAAAGCAGCAGCTGCCCGCCTCGCTCTCCCGCGCCCGTCCCTGGTCCCCGCCCCGCCCACACGCTCCACGACAGAGACGAGACCTAAGAGATGCTAAAAAGAATCGGCGAGACAGACGAGCCCCGAGGGAAGACGAGAGAGGCGAGGAGACCAAAGACCCAACAAAGTCAGACACCGCGACAATATTGCGGGAGACGGCGGATGGACCAGCAGCAACGTATATGACCCAGTGTAACTTTTTATTATACTCACGAAGAATTATACCTGAGAGGAGTGAGGAATTAAAACAAAAAAAAATTCTCTATAAGTGATTACATTTGCGATGTTTATAAGCTATAACCTATAGTCATTAATTATTATTTTATTACCCAAATGGCATTAGCCCTAATGAGCAATTGTTTAACGTTTGCCCCTCACATTAAGGGCCTCTTATCTCAATTTTTGCACCACCTATTAACTCTTCCCTTGTGGCCACACTTGGTGACACCCTAATTCAACAGATGGACTCCCATTTGACTTCCATTTGGAGTGTTATCGAGCCGGTAAATTATAGGGGTTTGCTCCAAAACTACGATTTTATTAGGGTTTCAATGCTTTGAGGAAATGCCAAAACAACTTACTTTGGTGGAAAATCACCACACCACTTGAGATCCAACTTCATCACAAATCCCTTTTTAAAAAAATTGAAGAAATAATGGTATAGTTTGGCAAATGGTATGTAGATTGGTAACTTTACAAGAGGAAATTAAAAAATTAGAAAGCTAGAAGATATGTGCCGGTTGTTTAAGGATTTGAATCTGAATTGTTGTTGAGAATGGAACCTAAAATGAAGCTATATATAAGAGGCCATTATGTTAGCTAAAAAAGGAAAAAAGAAAGACAGTTGAAAAATTTCAAAAAGATTACAAAGTTGGATGATGTGGATGGATAATATCTAGATTGTTCGATTTTGCACTTGTATGATAATAAGGGCATAATTTGTGCCTTATCTGAATTCTAATATAGCATAGCATACTCAAGCTGAAAATAAATAGAATAAAATCTATCTCCTTTAAAATATTCCAAGAACATATATATGTCACTAGCTAAAGTTATCTTAATAGATCTTTGTTTATTCTGTTAGTTCCTTTTCATGCTTTTTCCTTTTTAGTTGAAAACAAACGTCTTCTCGTTTCATCATTTTTAAGTATATTCTGAGGTATGTTTCGATAAACATTTGGTGATGATTCAGGTATATATTAATTAAACTCAAAATGGCGAAATATTTTATATGTGTAGGTTTTGACCCTTTCACTTAATCTTTTTCAGAATATATCCTCACATATAGATGTGTTGTTGAAATCAAGTCCACATTAATTATGATCCGTACCACATAGAAACTTTAATTGATACGTGATAAACTTTGTTAAAATTACAAATTGATCTCTTCTCATCCAAAAAAAAAAAAGAAAAAAAAGAAAAGAAAAAGCCCCCTTACTACATCGAAAGGTCAAATATTATTGTAGTTGTCTATTTTCTTTGGTTAAGTAATCAACAATTCAAAATGTAATAGATAATTGAGAGTTTTTCTAGGTAAACGAGATATATATTGTTAAAGGCTTTCTTCTTTTATTGTTTTTATGGAGGGACTTAGAGTGAGAGAAGCTAAACATCTGCCGATAAAACTTGTATACTACAGTTTAGAAATTAGAAACTCATATCTTCTCGATTCACTTTTGTTCAATTGTTTTGCCTTGTGGGTTAGAGATTATAACTTAATATTCATCGATATTGGTAAGTGGCAGAGCGTTGCTCTTTATAGTAATGCTTGGGGATGGGGTCTTACTTAGTGTAATTACATGTCATCTTCAATAGAGGTAGATGCATTTTAAGCTACAAAAAGAGTGTTGGTTGAATTTTTACTTTATTTGCTCGTTTCGTAACAAAATATGAAGAAAATGTCCAAAACATAAAAGAGTTGGATTTTAAAAAATACCAACTGTAACTATGGAAATGGCTTTTTACACCTTTGTACCCCCCCCGGACTTTACCCCGTTTCTGACTTCGGTGCATCTGCCCGATGCGCTTGCTTTCACCTTCCTCCACTAGCACGGCCAAACCTTATACCCGCTCCGTCTGCATAGCCTTAAACTCACGCACGCTTTGCATCCGCCCTGCTTCATTGTCATCCCTATTTGTTGCTTTAAAAATGTTGCCTACGAATTCAGCGGCGAAGCTAATAACTTGGGGTGAAAAATTATATTATTTATAGATGATTAATTTTATTTTTATAGGAAAGTTTTGTGCTTTTTCTAGCTTTGGCATATAATAATTGTTTGAAATTACTTTGGCTAGTTCATGCTTTTATTTTTCATATTTTGAGCGGCTTAGTAAAAATCTCGATTCCATCACCTCATGAATTCCACAATCCAATTTCCGTATTTATCTCTCATCACATCTCCTATTCCATCAAAGCTATCATTACAGACTCCGTCCTAAAATATGTATCTTTTTTTTTTGTCTCGCAATTCAAATTATTTGAACTTTGATTATTATTTTAAAATATACTTTTTCATCATATTAATATGACAAAAAATTATAATTTATAGTTCTTTTTGTGTGATTTCAAATATCTGAATTTAAAAATTTTAATTATTGAATTTATTAATTTTGTCAAAAAATTTAGCCCACTCCAAACCGGTCTACAAGCTCAATCTTTCATGGACCCATTTATTTCACTGTGTTGGGTTGGCCCATAATGGGCTGGGTCGAATGGATATGAATGAAAATCACACAAAAAGTTGTCCATATTTTAAAAAAAAAAAAGTTAATTAGATTAATTTTTAGAGTTAAATTAGGTTGTGTTAATTCAAATATAATTTTAAGAGGAATTTTTTCATATAGCCACTAAAAAAAACCTTAGTCATGTTCAGTTACTATAGTTTATTAATTACGATTTATAGCTACATGTTAGTGAGAGGGGAGAAGCAAGCAAGAGAGGGCAGAGAGTAGAGAGAGACAAATTGAAATATGTATATCTCTCAAATAATTATATATATGTAACTGGTATACATATGTATTTGTATAGTTGACAAGCGAGATTGAGAGAAGGAGGAGTGAAGCAAGCAAGAGAGGGCAAAGAGTGGAGAGACGCAAACTGTATATGTATATTTGTTTGATAACTATATATATGTAACTGATATACATATGTATTTGTATATCTAGAGAACGAGATTGGAAGGAGGAGAGACGCGAGCGGGAGAGGTCAGAGAGTGGAGAGAGAGTAATTGTATATGTATATATGTCATTTAATTGTATTTGTATATGCATATGTATATGTATAATTTGCATTTGATCATTTGTATTTGTATGTGCATAAAAGAGGAGAGAGACGACAGAGTAGAAGAGAGGAGAGAGACGACATAATTAATTACATCTAAAATTAATACGTGAGCCGTAATCAATTCAGACTATAACTATATTAGCTAATTAACTTGTATATATTTATTTATCCGCGTAATTTCCCCTAATTTTAAAGGTCATCAAAAACTCAAAATTAAATTAATTTGGAAAGCACTCTTTAATTTTAAGATGTAAATATCAGTCTAACCACATATTTAATACTTGTTATTTATAATAGTAAAAATTGATGAATGATGGACCTTGCTAAATCCCGAAATATATAAATAATAACAAGTAATGAAACAACTTGAGGCATGTATCCACACATAAATGTTATAAAATATAAACATGTAAGCCACACAAGTACTAATGGTTCAAATACATCAATCAAGACTCATTGTATTGAACATCATTTCATGTGTGAAAAAAGAAAAATTGCCACTAGATTGCCAAAAGAAAAGACTATATATGACCTTAGTATATAAATTTTATTTATACATCAAGAAGCAAAATGTAGGAGAAAAAAAAAGACTCCCTAGCTATATATAATAAGGTGGTAAATTTATTATTAGACTAATTGCTATATACATAGCTAGTCAATTATTAATTAATTAATTTCCTATAACCCAAATGGCATTAGCCCTAATGCGCAATTGTTTAAGCTTTCCCCTCACATTAAGGCTCATTATCTCATTTCACCACCAACTAAACTCTTTCCTATAATATTGCTGGCAACACTTTTGGCATGACAACCCTCGCTCCATCAATGCCTTCTCCAGTTGCTTTCCATTGCTGTTGTATCGAGCTCGTAAACTGTAGGGGTGTTTGCTCCAACTAACGAATTAAGGGTTTCAAATGCTGTGCCCACAGAAATGCACAACTACTCTTGGTGAAAATTACATAACAACCGCGCTTGAATGATCCCAACTTCAATCACCATATGGGCCATTTTTAATATGAGGTTTCAAGAATGAGTTGTTTAAATTTGGCGCAAATGCACAAAGAAGATATGTTATAACTTTTAGTGAAGAGGAAATTTAAGTTTCGACGGCCACAATAAATTGTGGAGTGAAATTTTGCCGACTTATGTGTAGTTGAGAAAATTGGACCTTCCATGAAGCTATATATAGATGCATTATGTTAGCTAAAAGAGAATGAAAAATGAAAATCGATTGAAGAATAACAAGTTGATGGATATATCTAGATTGTTCTTGATCACTTGTATGATGAAAGGGCATGCATGAAAAATGAATAGAATATGATAGTCACCTTTGAAATATTCCCATTACATTGTTCCCTTTTTGATTGTCACTAGATTTTTGTTTTTTTTTTTCTCTCTCTCTCTCATTTTTGGTCCTTTTTTATACTCCTCTGTCCAATTTTATGTGAGATAGTTTGACTGAATTTTAAGAAAGAAAAGACTTTTAAAATATGCGGTCCAAAATGAATGATATAAATTATGACAGTAAATCATTTCGTTAAGGATAAAATATACATTTTATAGTTAGATTGTTACTTAATATAGAAATGTGTCATTCTTTTTTAAAAGGACTAAAAAGGAAAGTAAATCACAGAAATTGGGACAAAGGAAATAACAAAAATTGGAACAGGAGATTACAAAGTGGGGAAATCGAACTTTCACCAATAAGATAGTTCAGATAATCAGTACTCAAATATTATAAAACGTTTGCTTATGATCCAGTTTCTAAGAAAAAATGTATAAATTTGTGAAAATCCCTGATGTAATATATACTGCTAAAATGAAACAAACTATATGTCCAGCTGGAGTAATCTTTTTTCAATAGAATATTACTTTTAATTTGAGAAAAAAATGAAATCTTATAAGAATATATATCCTCATATAGACGTGTTGTTGAAATCAAGTCCACATTAATTATACGATCTGTACTATAGACAAATTTTGATTAAAATTACCTTTGGTATAAAGTAGATATATCAAGAAAGGGAATGTAGTACAATTAGTATTGATCCAGAAAAATGCTTGATCCCTTACCATTTCGAAAGGCCACATATTATGATAGTACTCTATTTTTCCTAGGTAAAGGTATTGAAATGAAACAATTAGTCGATTAATATAGACATAATATATAAATATGACATTTAATTTGACATCATCTAGTATCTATTGGATCATGCACTAGTAGACACTTAAACATATATAAAATTAAAAAACCCGACACATGCGTCCTATGTGACATTGTACACGTAGGACGCCACATAAGATGTTGCATAGAACGTGCATTATCATGTAGAACATGTGAATTTACTTTTTCAATTCTATACAAGTTAAAGTGTCTATTTTGTGCATCCAACATTAGAGGACATAGATGTCAGATAAAATTAAATTAAAGATCATGTTTATGAAGCAACACAATGTAATCTTGGAACGTGATTCGAGGATATTTTTTGAGATGATCAAAGCTAACTACAATATCCCTTGACAAATGAAGAATATCATGACTTGTATTCAAAATATTTCAAGTACTATTACTTGCGAGTTACGACATTCACTACATCAAAAATAATCATTAGCGGTAATTAATATTTAATTACCGCTAAATATATATTTTTAGCAGTATTTAACAATCTTTGTATGTGTTCCTAAATTTTTTAGCGATATTGGTTCTAATAACACTTAATTAACTAATGCTGATAATTAATATTTATTGCCGCTAAAAGTTATTTTTATTGCGGTGATTGTTACAAGAAAGTCAATCAAATTGCAAATATCTTGGCAAAATAGGGTATTACAAATGAAAAGTTGGTTATTTTTGCACATGATGACTTACTAAATATTATATGCCTAGAGCAAGTTGGAAACTAATAGAGGGCCGTTGCTAAGCATGCGTATGATTATATGTTAGGGACAACTTTCACATAGCAAACACACAAAAATTTCCATATTTGTATGCTATAATAAAAAAGGAACAATTTTGCATAATTGCGCTCCATAAGCAAACCTAAAAACTGTATAAATAGCTTCGCTATACATATACAAGTGTATAATCGCGGTGGCCTACATTTTATAATCTCGCGTGGCCCTATTTTCAACTGCAATTGTATAATTTTAAGCGTTTGCTACAGTTGAAATCGTTCGAATTACAAATGTATGTATATTGCAATAACTATACGTGTCAAACAAATCGCAAGAAGAAATAATAATTTTTTCTTCTCCTTATACGAAAAACATAAACACAATATATCACTTCTGTTTGTATAAAGCTAACGAAAAATTGTATTTCCCACTGCAATTGTATAATTCGTCACTCTGTATAATTCTTTGGCCTTCTTTCTCCTGCAATATTTGAGTAAAATGTGTTGTAATTGTATAATTAAGTTATAAACACCACAACGAAGATATACATTTTTCAGGTGTAATTACAATTTTGCTCCTCGCGTTTATACAAAATAGAAAACCCAGAAATTATCAACTATCTTCTGTGTTAAGCGAGAGAGCGGAGAATGGGAGAGGTGGCGAGCGGGACTTTTTGGTAGAGAGACCGGCCTGACCAAATTTATTGGTCAACGTTGCTATGAGAGCACAATTAAATCAAACCCTGCTATTCTATTTAATTCAGGTTATTAGTTGTTTGCTATTATTAAAATTTCCTCCCCTTATATTTTATAACTTGAAATAATCAACAATTAAAATTCGATTACAACTACAATACATAGAGATCAACTCTAACACAAACTCTAACAATTCATTCTTTATATTATTATTGTTATTATTATATTACGTATAACGTTTCAAAGTTGATGATCTAGAATCAAGTATTTCCAACAAAAGTGATATCTTTATCTGGGAAACTATGGGTATTATTTTCTAGGACATTATGAATGAACAGAGTAGATCATACGATACTTGTAGTAAATTAAAGGTGAAAAAGATCATTATTCAGAGCAGATGTTGTTTATTTCATGTGATGGACTTTGCTCAATCTCAAAATATATTACATGATAAAAACATAAAGCATATAGCCAATAAAGTACGTATGTAGAAAAAACAATATTATTGATACTTTAGATTAAAATGCATTATTACATAAAAGATGTTCACTTGTTATCAACTTCTTTATTTCATGTAAAATTGCCAAAGTATATTACAATATTTGTACATCAAAAAGCAACTTAAAATGGGAGAAAAAACAAACTAACCCTCTGAAGAAGCTAAAAGAAACTTTACAAATGGGGTTGGTTTATTGTCAAAATTAAAAATTTGACCTCGAGAGATCGGTATTTTTTAATTATTTTTTTTAAGAAAAAAGAAGATTATTAGAGGTTGTGTATAAACTCCTACAACAACACATCCAACCAAAACATTATTATTAAATTTCTATACCCCAATGCAATTTAGACCCTAATGAGCATTGTTTAGCTTTGCCCCCTCACATTAGGCTCATAATCTCATTTTCCTCATTTGCATGCAAAACCACCAACGACTCTTTCCCTCCCTATAAAATATTTGTGGCTTGGCCCACTTGGGTTGACACCCTAGCTCATCAATGCCTTCTCCATTTGCTGCTTCCTCTCCAATTATTGGATGTGTATCGAGCTCAAACATAAATTATAGGGTTTGCTTCTCCAAACTAGAATTAGAGGGTTTCATTGCTGTGAGAAATGCAACAACTACTCTGGTGAAAATCACCACCGGCTTTATGTTCCCCAACTATTCACATCACATATCCATGTTAAAATAACTACAATAATTCATGAGATCTATAGGTTTTGCCCAAAGGCCAATATATGTATGTAATGGCTTTGGATTGAAGAGGAAAGAAATTGTGTATTGATTTGAGGTGTTGGTTAGTTTTGTTGAGACAAATTGAACTAGCATGAAGCTATTTAATAGTGAATCAATATTTAATAGAACAAGTTGGATATATCTTACATTTTCATTATAAGGGCATGCATGCATGCCTTATCACCTTTAAATATTCTTCGATTCTTAGAACATTAATATTGTTGCATTTCCAGTGTACATATATCATCTAAAGGAAAAAAAAGAAACCTATATTTTATCCAGTTGGAGTGACTTTCTTAAATAGAATCTTATTTTATTTTGAGATTTTCTTTTACTTTAAAAGAATATATCCTCATTGACATGTTGATATCAAGTCCACATTATACTATCCGTACCACAAAGATAAACTTTGTTAAAATTCCCTTTGGAAGGGAATTTAGTAACATGAATTGCTGATCTATGAAAATTATATTGCTCCCTTAGCACCTCCAAAGGTCACATATATTATTGTACTTCCCCAATTCAATTTATTATAAGCTTATTATTAGAAATAATTAAAAAAAATCCGCTATGAATCGATAGAAGATCTGTGCTATAGAACATAATTTTTAATGTCATACTCATTTTCTATCAAACTGGCCCAATGGGAAAATATGGTGAGAACCAAGAATAGTACACAAATTTTCTAATTTTTTATGTGACATGTTTAAGACCACAAGATCAAATGACAGTTTTTTACATTTGATATAACTTTAATTTAAGATCACAAGATTCAAAAGTCTTCTTTATTGTTTTAAACTCCGCGTCAAGTAGAACTAGTCCATTATTTGTGAAATGGAGGGAGTATAATTTTCTTTTCAATCATTCTCTATGATTCAATCGAAATATTTGGAAGTATAGTGGCTAAAGGGAAAGAAACATTTTTTTATACGGAACGAAAAAGAAAGTAGGACAAATAAATAGAAATCGATGGAGTTTGTTTTAGTCTAAAAGATAAATGTGGCACTTCTTTTTTGATTTGAGGATAAAATAAAATCTTAAAAATATGTCTTGTACTAGAACAAGAAGAAAGAAAGGTATTTCAAAACAATATTCTTTTACTTTGATCATGACTAACTAAGTTGAAAATTTCTTCAGAAATATTCCAAACAGTATGTAGATCACATGCATGATCAATTGTCCTCTTATCATCTATTGATTTTTTTCTGAAAAAATAAAAAGTGCTACGAAGAAGAAATAGTCCTTTGCTACCTTTGAAAGGCTATTATTTGGCTAGCCAAATATTCTTATACTGTTATTCTACACGATCTAGAGTTTAGTTACTTAACTTTTCATTCAGTGCGAAATAGGTTATCTAACGTGTTTGAACAGAGCACTAATTAAGAACATGTAGACATCAAAATTTTATGTAACTCTACAAGCCGTGTTTAATTTCAGTTGACACTCTATAAGACGAGTTTAATATCAATTAGGTTTTAGGAGATTACTCTATCCTACACCCTAGTTCATACCTAGATAAAAGGTAATATTCTTTTTGAAAAGGCATATTGAATATCTCATAAACTTCTGGGTATTTGTAAAGATCAAAATCTTGAATATCTCAAAAATCTTGGATATTCATAAAGATCAAAATCTCAAATATCCCATAAACTCGGGGATATTCATAAGGAGATCAAAAAAGTCCAAATCATCCCTAATTCGAGCTAGGAACTCTCAAATTATGGAGAAAGGTTAGAGGTAAGTATCAAGAAGGAATAGAATTGCACATGCACCGTTTATAAACAAAATATTTTGTTAAAGATGCATGACAAATATTTCCTAAACTATTGCGATGCTCATTCAAACATCTAACATATGTCAAACACTTCTTGATAATCAAGTACTTCAAGAAGATATACAATTTGTTTATGAAGGTCAAGTTCAAATCATCCTTGATTAAAGAAACATGCTACTAACAAGCTTCGAACTAGGACAAAATTTAGAGAGAAGAATCAAGGGAGGAACAAAACTATACTTATATTCTTTTATCGATAATATTCTTGTTTTTTTCATATTTTGCTTGTGGTTAATTTAATTTATTTTTCATATATTTAACATTTGTTGCAAACAAAATAGTAAGAGATAACATAATATTTTACATGAACAAATATCTCTCTCAAAAGGTGTAAAAATCACGTCCTGTATGTCTATCGAATTTAACTCCAAATTCAATAAATCATTGAGCCTAAACAATTTAAGATTAAGAAGTCTGTAATCCAAAAACTAAACTCTAAATCATAAACTTCATTACAAACCTCCCAAAGTATGTGTTCTCAAGTCTTTGAGTTATCATAAATTTGAAGGTACATAACTCACTGAAATAAGATTACATCATCATTACTTTTCTTTAAGCAAAACTCTTCAGAGAGTTGTTCTTCACTTCAAACTCCACAAACTCAAACTCTCTTGACTTAGAGATTTACTTCAAGTAAGACATTCAATTCAAACTCATTATCTCTTTATGCTCATTCTTTAAATTAAATTCATTGATTCTTTTGTGTTCTAATCGAACTCCAACTCTTCAGTTCAACACATGTACAAAATTTCCTATCAATTCAAACTCTTTTGAACTTTTGAGTTCTAATTAAAGAGAAACTCGTTCTTTAAATCAAACTCTTTGATTCTTTTGTGTTGTAGTCAAACTTTAACTCTTCAATTTAGCACATCACTGTTTCATTGAGTTTATCACAAAATTATTATCCGTTCCTTGATTATTGCATGCTTGTCTTTATTCATTAATGATCTTGCTACGGATTCAGCTTCTTGAGATAGTGTATATATGAACCAAATTGACTTATATGTTTCATGTTACTTTGTTCATTATTAAAACAACATAAAATCCAAACTGAAGAAACCTTACCCCAGAACACGAACCAGGTTCGTGTAAGTTGCTTTTAAGTAAAGACAGAGTAAAGACATCAAACACTGATTTGAATTAAAACCTTCCTCACTCAGGAAGAAAAAACCACTCGTTGTAATTAATTCAACAACTATAAGATTTTGTGATTACACTCAATACTCAAAAAGTCTGTAATCTCTAACTACTTTTACTCCCTCGATTGACTCCAATCGATCTCTCCAAAATGTCAAACCCACCTTTTGGTTACCATTTGTCCAGAAACTCAACCCCAAGAGCCAAACCCCATTCATTGTACACCTCTTACAGAAACTCACCTACAACATAAGAGCCAACCCACTTTCTTGTACAATACTCGTAACTTACAATCACACGAAACAAGAAGATAGTTTTATACGTTGATCAACCTTTCACTTCAGAATGTTTTAAAACGTAGTATCCTATCAACCTTGAAGACTTCAATTTGATGAAATAATCCCCCTTGTTCTCTTGCGTGAAGTCGTCTCTTTCTTCTTTCCTCTGCCTCGTGCTCTTCTTATGATTTGTTTTTGCCTTGTGCAAATCCCTTTTTGTAAGTAAGGAAGTTATTTTTAAACAAGGGTTCCCTTTTAAAGTACATCCTATTATTACAACTTCCTTCCTTAATAATATATTTAAGGTTTTTTCCTTATTTGTATCAACTTATACCTTTAATATATTATTTTTGGCTTTGACAAATACTCTATTTTCTTGATTACTTTTGGCTGACACCATTTACTCTATCCTTTTGAACTCGACTTGGCTCTTTTGCTGCGGACTTGTGCTACGATTATTTTTGCTCTTTCTTGTTATCATCAAACAATGAACTATGGATTTCTATCATATTCTAGATATTAATTTTCCCCTCCCCCTTTTGATTAAGACAACCATCTTTCCTGTGTGATGTATGCGCAAAGACTCTTCTCTTCCCCCTTTTGACCATCAACAAGAATCCAATAGGGCTAACAAACCCATCAACATCCATATCAACAATTCGCTCAGTTAGGCAAAGCAGTTGTAGAATCAACTTTTGACCTGAACCAACCTGTATCATATCTCCTTAGACCGTGGTTGAAACATAATTCAATCTAAAAATATGACCCTAACTAAGTCCTTCTTGTCTGAAATTATTCTCTTCCAGTGCCTTGGTGAAAATATCAGCCCAGCAACTTGGAACTGGGTTTTTGGACAATGTTTCATACACTTTATATCACATAGATAGAAATACAACCTGTTTATATGCCAAAATCTTTAAAGCTGCTGTTTTAAAAAAAATCCAAGAAGTTGGGCACAACTGAAGAACTGCATACATACTCAGGCCTCTGCAGTAAATCGAGCCCGACTGAATTTTGTTTCGATTGGGCGCCAAGATATTAAACATGTCCAAAAAGTTTGCCATCCCAGATTGTACTTTCTATCAACCAATCAACCATATGTCTGCATAATCTGCGTCAGCAAATCCCTTTGGTCAAAAGAGTCACTAGTTGATACCAGAGAACATCAGTTCATTGTGCCTTCAAGTAGCTCAAGATTTCTTTTGACAAAGCTTTTTAGATGTGATTGCTTTGGACAAAGACTGAAACCTTGCACATGACCAACACTGACACTATATCAGTGTCTGCTGTAGTGAGGTATAAGGAGTGATCCAATCATACCTCTATATCTAGTTCATTGACTGTGAACTTGGTTCATCCTTTATCAAGCTTTACTTGTTGTCCCGCCCAATGGGGGGTCATTTGACGTTGCTTCATTCATCCATATTTTCAAGTAATTCCTTGATGTAATTTTTGTTGATGAATGATGTTCCAACTGAGTTTTTGCTTATTTGGAGTCCCAAAAAAGAAGGTTTAACTCCTCCCATTGCTTCATCTCAAACTCACTATTATCATTTAGTTTAGCAAGATTCTACTCCTGTGAGTCATGGTTTTTGGGTTCCCCCTCAAATATGATATCATCTACATATACTTGGACTATGACCAAATATTACCCTTTTTTTAGAAGAAATAGTGTATTATCACCGTTTCCTCCTGTATATCCATGTGTGATAAGGAAAGTAGACAATCGATCATATCATGGCTCGAGTGCCTTGTTTGTAGAAGCCCATAGAGATTTTGGAAGTTTGCTTGAGATTACATTGTTCTTGCAATATCTTCCAGTGTGTCTATTTTTTCTCTCACAACACCATTTTGTTTGTGTGGCTGTTCTAGGTGCTGGGATGTGAAGTTATGCTCATTCCATTTTGGTCATGACCCAAAACCTATGCGACTGGCACTCACCTTAATCCCTTCTAATATTGAGCGACCCAACCAATCTAAACCTGAACATAAAACACGCGGAAGACTTAACTCATATAACAAACAAATCAACAACTTCCTAAATTCAACATCTATAAATTCCCCAAAATCTAGGAAGTTCATCAACCAAAGACATCTATCCCTATTCCTTACGAATTACAAGCTAAGAGTATTCTAAAGAACTAAAATAAAACAAAAGTAGTCCATGCCGAAACTTCAAGGCCAATCAAGCATGAGGAAGAAACCATCCAGTCCAAGCTAGAAGCGTTAGCTCACCTGAAATCCGGTGTAATGAAGACCTGGCTAGAATTTCGTTGTCGTTTTCAGACGCCGGTAAAACGCTAGCTGAGCTGCCTCCACAATCAAGAAGGAAAACATAAAAGTGGGGTCAGTACAACCACACTTACTGAGTATGATATCAATCGGCCAACCTCAAAATATAAAACAGTATTATACTCAGATATATATAACTCACTATAATACTACTAACATATAGCAATAACAGTACCACAATTCTTTGATAAAATAACACCGGCATGCACACAAGAGATCAAGCCTCCACATCATACTCTACTCAATATCTTATTACTCTCGTGTCGGTACGTGACACTTCCCTCCTCATATACTTCCTGGTGTCGAGACGTGACACTTCCGATCCCTATTCAATCCTTCTCCGCCTGGAACTTTGCGACGCCCGTCCTCATTCTATCCTGTTACCGTGCCTGTTAACTTCACCCGAGGGTGAGTGGAGTAGATCGTAAAAGGTGGAGCCGTCCCTAATTCTATCTCCTGGTGCCGGAACTTGGCACTCTCCGATCCTCATTCTATACTGGTAACCGAGGTGAGATTCACGTTTGCCACCCGATCCTATCTATCCTGGTGCCGAAACGTGGCACTCCGATCCATATTCCTTAATCTTCCTGGTGCCCCGGAGGAACTTGGCACTCTGATCCGCATCAATCTAATTGCTATCACTTGTGTCGAACGTGACACCCGATCCTCTATTCTATCCTGGTACCCCGGGTGAAACGTGGGGGGCACTCATATCCCTATTCTCTCCCTTTTTCCCGGCTGAACTTTTCCCTCCGATCCTTATTCCTATCCTGGTGTCGGAACGTGACACCCCCGGGGTCCTCTTATTCTATCCTGGTCCCGAACGTGGGCACTCCGATCGCATACTTCCTAACCTGGTGGGGTGCGGAACCGTGGCACTTCCGATCCTCATCCTATGCTATCCTGTGTTTCGGAACGTGATCCGACACCCCCGAGTCCCTATCTATCCTGTACCCTTGAACGTTTGCACCCGTCCACCACCCCTCTCATCACCCTACTCTCATCTACTTTCTTTCATCAAGCCTTCTTTCATACTAAGGGCATCATAATCCATAACAGTTAATCAAGCCTTCTTTCATAATAAGGCTCATAAATCTCATAACAAGTTAATTCAAGCCTTCTTTCATACTAAGGCATCATAAAATCTCGATAAATCAAGTATATTAGGTGTTCTTTCAAGAATAGGTTTTCAAAACTTCATCAGCATATTTCCATCACAAAAATATCTCACATCATGCAAAACGACATAATCCAGCATATAGAAATGTCCTTACATTACAACACTACCCCAAATACATATCATCCTCTATTTAAGAGTTTACTACAAGTAGCATAAACCATAACCTACCTCCACCCCACACCGAAAATTTCTTGATCAAACGAGCTGTCTTGCCAGAAACTTGGCCCTTTTCTGCGTTTCTCTCCACCTTCTCCATCTCCTTCCTCTCTCCAGATCGTGCGTCCCTCCCTTTCTCTTTGGGGTTTTCTCTTGTTCTTAATCTCTTTCTTACTCCCAAAAAGTTAACAACACTATCTTTTTACCCTAAAATAATACATATTTGGTATAAAAGGGACAAATGTAACCCCACTAACAAATATAATATTAATAACAACCCACTAAGTTTTTATATAATAGCAGGAAAAGTCCAAACGCCCCTCCAACTTTTGCAAAAAATCCGACCCAGCCTGGGTTTATGAAGTTGTGACGGGCCGTCGTACGTGCGATGGTCCGTCCTGTAGCTCCGTACGAAGCTCAGACAACTCAATTTCCTTGAAGTTCCCGTGACGGTCCGTCGTGCATGCGACGTTCCTCTGATGTCTTCACATGTTCGAGAGAGTTTGGTTTTCATCAGCAATCCAATTTTAGAATTTAAATATTTGGGACGAGACCTCCCGAAGGTCCGTCGTGCAACGTGACTGCCATCCGTGACATCCGTCACCAGCCCTCTGCCAGTTTTTTCCAGAATAAAAATCCTGCTACTAAATCTGCTACTCAAAACGACTAAACGGTTCGGTACACATTTGTAATAAAAATTGTAGAAATTGTGAGTTCTCAAACTCCGCCCATGACATATCTGATGCTAATTTTTCTGTTGTTGAATTTCTTCTGAACCCAGCTTTGCGAAGATTTTCAATATAGTGATGTCCCTCATCCTTTGTTGCAAGCGAAACATGTCCAAGTGAATCTTGAGTAATCATTCACCTATTACAAACACTATCTTTTCCACCCCTGCTTTGTACCCGCCATTGTATCCACACAAATCCATTGAAGCATCTAGTGGCTTGGTAGTCTTGGGACTTATCAACTTTGGTTTTTGAAAGGATGACCTAAATACCTGTTTCCCCTGAATACAGGTTCCACATACTCTGGTTTTCCCTGAAACTTTTGGTTGTCTTTCATCAAAAATGAACTAGGATTTCTATCATATTCTATTCTATCATATTCCCCTTATTCCCCCTTTTTTGGTGAAGACAAACAAATCTTTTATTGTGTGATGTATGCGCAAATCTCTTCCCCTTTTTGACAAATCAACACGAATCCAATAGCGGCTAAACAAACCCAATCAACATCCATATCAACAATGAGCTCATCCCGTGCAAAGCAGTTGTAAATCAACTTGACTGAACTGGTTCATATCTGCCTTAGAACTTGTTGAACATAAGTCAATCTAAAAGAATGAGCCTACTGAAGTCTTTTTTCCATTTTCGAAATGATTCTCTTTTTCCCCAGTGCCTTGGTGAAAATATCAGCCACTTGAATGGGTTTTTTTGGCCATGTTCATAGCACTTTTCTTACCTCACAATAAATAGGAAACACTGTTTATATATCCAAAATCTTTTAAGACTGCTGTTTTTGCCAAAGAAGTTGGGCACAAATGAAGCACTGCACCATACTCAGCCTCTGCAGTGAGATAGAGCCCTGAATTTTGTTTCCCCTTTCTATTTGCCAAGATTTAAACATGGTCCATAAAAAGTGTGGCCATCCCATGTACTTTTTCTATCAACCATAGTCCTGCATGATCTGCGTCAGCAAGATCCCTTTAGTCAAAAGAGTCACTAGTTTTGGATACCAGAGAACCAGGTTCATTGTGCCTTTCAAGATCTCAAGATTCTTTTGACAGTTTTAGATGTGATTGCTTTGGACAGACCTGAACCCTTCACATAGACCAACACTGAACCTATATCAGGTCTGCTGGAGTTGAGGGTATAGGAGTGATCCAATAATACCTCATATCTAGTGTCATTGACTGGTGAAATCTTGGTTTCAATCTTTATCAGCTTTCTTGTTGTCCCAATGGGGGTGTCATGTGACTTTGGCCTTCTTCATATCAATATTTTTTTTTCAGTAATTCCTTGATATAATTTTTGTTTGATGAATTGTTTTGTTCAACTGGAGTTTTGCTTAATTTGGACTTCCCCAAAGAGTTAATACACTTCTCCGCCCATCATGCCATCTTAAACAAACTCACTATTCATAGTTTATCAAGATTTCCTACCTCCTGTGAGTCATTGGTTCCTCCAAATAATGATATAATCTACATATACTTGGACTAGAACACTCTTTACCACTTTTTTCAAAGAAACAGTGTATTATCACCTTTTCCGCTTGTATATCCTGTGGTGATAGGAAATTAACAAATCGATCATATCATCTGCTCTAGGTGCTTGTTTTTTAGCCCATAGAAATTTTGGAAGTTTTGGCTTGAGATTAACATTGTTCTTGCAATATCTTCAGTGCTATTTTTTTCTCCAACAACACACCATTTGTTGTGGTGTTCTAGGTGCTGAAAGTTATGCTCATTCCATTGTAATCAACAGTTGTAGAAATTGTGAGTTCTCACACTCCACCCATGATCAATCTGATGCTATTAATTCGTTGTTGAATTTCTTCTGAACCCAGCTTTGGGCGAAGATTTCAAACATGTGAATGTCTCTCCTTGTTGCAAGAAAAATGTCCAAGGAATCTTGAGTAAGCATCAACTATTCAAACACATATCGTTTTCCACGCCCTGCTTTGTAACGCATTGGTCCCACACAATCCATGTTGAAGCAGTTCTAAGTGGCTTGGTAGTACTTACTTTCAACTTTGGTTTTTGAAGGATGACCTACCTGTTTTTCCTCCCTTCCTCCTCCTCCTCCCCACCTCGAATACAGGTTCCAATAACTGGTTGTCCCTGAAACTTTTGGTTGGCGTCCCCTAATCCAATGTTTTAGGATATGAGCTTGTTTTATAGTTGTCAGCTAATGTGTCCCATTCTTTTGTGCCATAGCCTAGAGCAATCACAGAGCGTGCCACTTACACATTTAAGAGTATCTTCCTTGGAATTGGAACAAGCTTAGCTTTTACACAATTCTGTTGTCTCTTTTTAGTAGAACCAGGTTTCCATTGTTTGAGTTTGTTACTCTGCATCTTTTTCTGTAAAGAGAACATGGGTTTCCTTTATTGCCATATTTTGAGTATACGTATATATTAATGCTGTAGGACATTCACATAATAACGTTCTCAATTGCATGAATATCCTTGATGCCAACCTTTCCCATTCCCTGAATTTCATTCATCAACCACTTTTTTTCCATTACCAAAGGCAACATTTCTCCTTTGATTGGTTCTGGTGTGAGTGAGAGGAAGCTTCTTTTAAATATCTCAGTCGCGGGTGGTCGGACATTCACTTATCTAAGTACCATTTTTTTGTTCTTTCGCCTTCACTGATCCCTGCAGTCATTTAATTTGGGGATTAGATTGTGTACCCAAATCCACTTGATTTAATGCTTAAGGAATGGATGGATAGATGTCTTTCTTGCCCATTTAGGAAGATATTTAACTGTGGGAATTTTTGCTCTTTGGGTTTCTTTTTCTCATTAGAAGCTTTCTCAAAGATTTCAAGTTTTTTTGTTATGAGCATCAGTTGTTTTTCTTTGCAATCATGACTTTTATTATATTGCCCTACCGATCCCACAGTGCATGCATAGACAATTATGTTGGTCTAATTTTTACTTGACAGCTGGTTTCTAATCAACACTATCCCATGTCTCTCAGATGTGCGGTTTCTTTCTGTGAATGTTTCAAGCAGCAGAGGACCTGGGTCCATCCTCATTCCTTTTTCTGCTGTCAGTTTTAGTCCCAAGAAGTTCTTTTGAGAGTGCTTCATCCTTTTTGTCACCAAGTCTAGGTTTTTTATACGTAGTGTTCATTATTTTTGAATAAAGATGAAGATTTTGTTTTTCAAGAATCTTGTTTTTCTTCTCTTAGTGATGCATAGTCTTTCCCCTTATCAATTCCCTTTTGAGTCATGGTTTTAATATGGCATCAAGAGAGTTAGACGTAAAGATTCTAGCTCCTTTTTGTGTAATGAGTTTAGATTGTCCTTGTATGTGATGAAGACTATCCTTTTTCATCATATCTTCTTCTTCTTTAATTCCTCTTCATAACTGATCCACCAGCCATGTGCTAGTATGGTTTTCTTGTGATCTGCAGGTTTCCCTTTTCTTCTTTGTTTCCACTGCTACAAAGAGCAAGCAAGTCATAATATCTTCTTGTTTCTAAAGTGCAAGAAGGGACTTGTTTTCTGTCTCATCACCGCCCTCAGACTCTTCATCATATTGAACCCTAATTGCTGAAAGGCCTTTTTCATCACATTGAGATAGTTGCCTCTGAGTTGTCATTCTTTTTTCTGTTTGAGGGGAAGATTAGCTTTCCTTGATGTCTTCCGCCTTCTCACAGTTTGGCACTTTTTCTGCTCAAGCCCAAAAGTGGACAGAATTTGATGAAGTGATCCGGCTCCCACCCTTATGACAAACCAGGTCTTTAGTGTTTTCCAGATGGTTTTTGAAGAGTTTTCTTTTGAAAGTCCCTGCCCTCTTGTTAGCATTCTGGTGACCTTTTGGGGTTAGGAGGGCAATATTTTCATCTTCACAATCATATTATGTAGTAGCCTTTGGAACCCAGGTTCCTTTCCTCCTGTTTTCCTTTCCTCCAATTTCCTTTACTTTTGGTTTTTCTTGAGTTCGTATGTGATTAGATTACCAGTAACCATCCATAGTCCAGTGAGTCTAGGTCGCGGGCCTTCAAGTGATAGCCTCGACTTTGCTTTCCAAGTTTCAGCAAGGACAGCTCCAGAGTTTCCCCTCCTAACTTGCCTTTCCTTAGGACCTATCTCTCCTAAGAGTAACATCTCATAAATGATGAGGTGAACCTGGTGTGGCATGTTTGAAAGTCCCTCGTTCTGGCTGGCCATCCTGAACAGCTCAATTGGGCCTATTCAAGTTTATCAATGTTAGATTTCATTCTTGACTTGCGTTTTTCCCTCATGAGGGTTTGTAATTGTTTCCCCTATGGCTTTTAAAAGCATCTTTTACCAAAACGAGATTCGATTGTAGTCCGTCTGGTCCTATTCACAGATAAAATTTTCTTAGCTTTGGGGCATTGTTTTGAAATTGGCAAAAGCTTGGTCTTCAGCTTCATTTCTTTTCTTTCCTTGATTTTGGTAATTCCATCAGTTTTTTTTTTTGCGGGTTTTCATAGGTATGGTTTTTGACCATGCTAGAATTACTCCCCATAATCAGGGTTCTCGCCAATAAGATGGTCCATCATACGATTTTCCACCTTTCCACCATCCATAATATTTGCCATTGAACATGGGGTCAGTGTTTGTGAAGCTCCTTCTTGAGGTAGTGGTTGCTGCCTTGAGTCTTTTCAAGGTGTGAATCTTTTTATTAAAACGAAAAGACCTGCCTCTGATACCAATTGAAGAAAGCCTTACCACCACCAGAACCACGAACCAGGTTCGTGTAAGTTCTTTTTAAGTAAAGATAAGTAAAACCCAAACATTATGGAATTAAAAACCTTCTCACTCAGGAAGGAAAACCTCGTTTATTAATTTAACTATAAGATTTTGTGGATTACATACAAACTCAATAATAAAAAGTCTTATCCCTACTACTCTCTACTGACTTTACTCCCTCGCTTGACTCCAATCGAACTCGGTCTCCAAAAAGGTCAAACCCCTTTGTTACAATTCTCACGAAACTCAACCCTACAAAGAGCTAACCCACTCATGTACAAACTCTTACAGAAACTCACCTACACGAATCCAACCCACGTCTTGTACAATAACTTCGTAACTTACCATCAAGAACGAAACAACGATAAGTTTTTTACACGTTAACCTCTCACCAAGATGTTTTTAAACGTAGTAATCCTATAACCTTGAAGACTTCAATTTGATGAATAATTCCCCGCCCCCTGTCTGTTCTCTCTGCGTGAAGTCGGCTCTTTCTTCCTCTGCCTCGTGCTCTTCTTATGAGTTTTGTTTTGCCTTGTGCAATCCCTTTTGAAAGGTAAGGAAGTTATGTTTAAACAAGGAGTCCCTTTAACGTACATCCTTATTATATACAATTTCCTTCCTTATAATAATTAAGGTTTTTCCTTATTTGTATCAACTTATAATACCTTTAATATATTATTTTTTGGGCTTTGAACAAATAACTCTATTTTCTAATTTTCTTGAATTACTTGGCTGACCCATTTTACTTATACCTCGACTTGGACTCGAGCTTGGCTTCGTTTGCTGCGTACATTTGCTACTGAATTATGTTGCGCTTTCTTGTCTATCCATCAAACATGACTATCGATTCTATCATATCTACGATCACAAACATGTACTCTCCCTCTCTCAATTTTTTTTGTAGTACTTTCTCACAAAGTCCGTTTAAATTTAAACGAGAAAGAGGCTTTGTTAAGAGTAGATTTCTCCTTTTTTTTTTCCTTTAAAAAAAAATAAACTTTTTGAAATTCGATTACATTTTTAGGGAAAAGAGTTAATAAAATATCTCTCAGGGTCTCTAATTATACTATCATATTAGTGTTCAAATATACCCCTTGTCGTTACTTGAAACATGCAACAGTGGTTCCTATTTTGATTTGGGAATCCATCCAAAATATGGATATTTCGCACACTCTGATAACTGTAAAGACATATTTGATCCTGAGTATAACTAATACCAAACTTTACTTAATATGCCACGAAACCTGGAAATTTTTTTACCCTTTTGCCATATTCTTAATGATTCTCTCAAAAGGACATATTATATATGGGCTATTATGTTGGTTACCGAGTCAAAGTTCTAGCACACTTTAATTTGATATACTTGTGCAATTGAAATACATTCCCCTATCATTACTAAAATGAAAAAATGTCATTCTCTTATTGATCTAATTAGTATTTGGGTAAGAGTATTGTGGATTCTAGTGTGTAGAACCTATAAAGTTGAGTTTTGGATGATTGATACAGTGAAGGCAGTGGTTTCACTACTTGTGTCGTATGTGTACTCTAAATGAGAATTTCTACAAAAAAAAAAGTATTGCGGCAAAGAAAAAAATGCGAATCTTGAGAAAGAAGGACGTACAATTTTGGAAAGAAATAAAGAAGTAGAAATGCCAGTCAAATAAGTAAAGAAATAAAGAAATAGCATCACGTCAAATAAAGAAAGAAATAAAGAGTGCAAATTCAAGTCCAAAATAAGGAAAGAAGAATATAGACAAGTTCAAGAAGGAAAAGATTTGTAATACCTTCCTTGTAGAATTGACAAGGCAAATCAAATATCGATAAGGATCGCTAAGCTGAAGGAAAAAAAGCTCTTTGCATAAACACAAAGCGAGAGAAATTTTAATCAACAAACCAGAATAACAATCATTGCATCTTCACAAATATCTCATCTTGAGAGCAGTGTTTACTGGAGAAAAAATGCAGGCATTCGTCACAACAATGTAAGGAATCATGTTTCACCTTCATCACAACAACATAAGGACCCAGGTCCACTATCTGTTTCCACTCAGAACTATTGAATGTTGAAGTATGATCAATTAAAGTCTAGGGTTGTTAGTCTTTTGTGATTTGTTTCTAGGTTGATTTTGGTTTGTAATAATTCCTATATTTTGTAACAAGAAGTGGGTTTGACTTCTTGGGGAAAGTTGAGTTTTGGAGAGATTGTTAACACGAAGAAGTGCGTTTGACTTCTTCGGGAGAGAGATTGTGAGAATTGTAACACAAGAAGGTGGAGTTTTGACTTCTTTGCCCGGTTAGAGTTAAGAAGAGTTGAGTGTCTTTGTAAACAGAACGGTTTGACTTCTTGTTGAGTTGGAGAGTTTTCGATTATAGTTAATCGACCAGAGATGATAGAGTTTAGAGTTAGATCATTGATTAACGAGTTGTAAATCTTGAATTATATAAAACTTCGGTGTAATTTTTTTCCCTTCTTTGAGTTAGAAAGTTTCCACGATAAATCTTTGTTTTATATTTTATTGTGTTGCGACAGAATTTACCAAGCAGACTGGTTCTTGTATCATCAGGTCAGATTTCCTTCAATTGGTATTGACAAATCTTTCATATTAAAAACTAATATCTTGAAAAGAGCAATGGTTGCACCACTTCGAAAAACCCGAGGAAGAAACGTTCTTAACCTCCGACCACCACTGTTTCCTTGAAATGGTTGTCTTGCATGTGTTTCATACTCTTCCTGGTCTGAATCCTTTCACTAGAGAACAATCGCCATCCCTCTTTGTTAGTCGTGTTTGAGGGCCAAACCATACCCATGAAAATTAAACGATGGAACCGCAACTTAATTAACCGCAATATAAAATTGCAATTCAAAACAATGCTAAAGCAAAAAGATATTTGATATGGCGGAATAGGTCCAGATGAATACAATCAAAATGTCATCATGTCAAGATGCAAAAGCAATATGGAACTTTGCAAACTTCGCATGAGGAAAAACTCAGGGTATGAAGTCTAAAATTGATACCTTGAATAGATAATACGAACTGTTTCGAAGGCAAGAAGGTGATCAAATCCAAGAGATGCACACCAGGTTCTTGCTATCATTAAAACTAAATCTACTCACTAGTGAATAATTCCTAACGGAAGGTAGTCAGAAAACTTTTTGCCGCTTTCTTCCAAGTATTGGAAAACAAAAGTATAATCCATACTGAACCTTTTGATCTAGATAGTTATCTATTGATGACTTATCGAAAATCTCATGACCTATAAACTCCAGAAAAAACAAGAAAAGAAAATTGCAGGCAATCAAAATGGAAAAAATCTGGTTTTTAACAGGCGCAACACAAAACTTTTGAGGACGAAAAACACTTGCCGTTAATGACCACAAGGTTCTCAGAAGCGAGTTTGACTTCTTGTAAACAAGAAGCCGAGTTTGACTTCTTTGTTGAGTGGAAGAGTTTTTGTAATTAATCCAAAAAGGGTAAGAAGTTAGATTTAGATTTATTGATTAACTGAGTTGTAAATCTTGACCTTAATATAAAACTTAGGTGTGATTTTTTCCTTTATTTGAGTTTAGGAAAGTTTCACGATGAATCTTTTGTTTTTATTGTGTTGCGACATATTATAAGAACCTGGTTCTTTGTATCAGGGTAGGTTTTCTTTCTTCTTTCGTAGTGATTTATTACCCATCCCAAATTCAAGGACACTGAAAAACAAATTGCAACTTTTATAATTTTTAATTAAAATAAAATCAATAAAAATGTTATAGAGAAGGAAAATATAAGTAATATGCCCTTTTGTTTGTTAAAGAAACAAAATCTAGCTAGAAAACGTCTAAAATAAATTAATATAATTCAAAAATTGAAGTAAGGATTGTAAGGTAAAACATAAAAATATCATCTTAAATATTATATTCCCACAAATGGTACTAAAATACAATAAACTTAAAAAAATATTATTTACATGTACTAGAATCATATTTTGATTGATATATATTTTATCATTATGATGTGTCTGTACATATACGTAATGGACCTTGCTCAATCTCCGAGAATTTTTATTTTAAAAAAGTTTTAAAAATAAAAACGTCAATGTAACAACACATTGTAAGTAAATAAAAAATGAGTATATTTATAACTAGGTATTTATTTTTACACCAAGAAAACCAATCAAATAGGGTAGAACAAACAACCATCCAAATACACTTGTAGTTGTCATCTAAATTATAATACTTTCATACCCAAAGGCATTAGCCCGTAAGAGCAAATTGTTTTAATCTTTCCTGTTCCCCTCGACATTAAGCTCAATAATCCTCATCAGCAAACCAACCAACTAACTCTTTCCCTATAAATATTGCTGGCACACTGGTTGACACCCTAGTTTTCCATCAATGCCTCTCCATTTTTTCTTCTTCCCATTTGGAGTGTATCGAGCTCGTAAATATAGGGTTTTGCTCCAAATTACGATTAGGGTTCGATGCTGTGAGAAATGCCAAAGCAACAACTACTCTTGGTGAAAATCACTACCCGAGCTTGATGTTTCCCAACTTTTCAAACCATGTCCATGTTTTAAACAACCTTCATCAAAAATAATTAGTTTTGACAAAACTGCCAAGGATATGTATATAGTTGTTTAGTGAAGTGATTTAGGTTTGATTTGTTGTTGAGAAAATTGAACCTAACATGACTAATAATAGAGGGCACTATATGTTAGCTAAAAGAGAAAAAAAAAAGTTAAGATAATCTAATTTAAGAACAAAGTTGTAATTCTAGAATTTTTCATGATAGGGATGCATGCCTATCTACCTTTAAAAATATCTCATAACATTGATATTGTTGCATTGTCATCAGTTGAACATAGTAATGCCCCTCTTTGAAAATATGATATCATCCATCTAAAGGAAAAAAAAAGGTTTCTGCGACTATTTTTTAATTTGAGTGAGGGGATATGTGGTCTTGAATTTTTAAAGAATATGAGTCCACATGCTTATCACTGTTTTGTGTGCTATAATCAAGTTCAACATTATACTATCCGTACACACAGAGATAACTTTGTTAAATTCCCTTGGAAGGGAAGATGACAACAATTGTTGTTCTATGAAAATTGCTCCCCTTAGTATCGTCCAAATGTCCCATTTACTAGTATACATTCCCCCTTTTTCCCAATTTTGTTTATATGATTTTGACTTGACAGTAAAATTTTTAATTGTCCACAGCAATTACTTGTGTTACAAAATAGATTATATTTTTCCATTCATTTTCCACCGGAATCCAACATCAGCTAATATTAAAAAAAAAAAATGCATGTGAAAAAACAAAATAACGGGAAATCCCTAATTTTTCTGTTTAAAAAAATAAATTATTTTTTTAAAATTCGATTTAATTAAAATAGCTATGAGAAGTACCACTTCCATACATTGTTTACTCTTGGAAGTTTCAATGGGAAAATATGGGTAAAGATATATTAGACCTCCTATCAAATGTTCTTTAATTTTTATGATCTTAAACATGTCTGAAAAAAGTTACATTAAAACGAAGGGGTATCATTTTTAGTTCTAAAAGATCTATCATGACACATTTATTTTCTTTTGGGATATGAGATAAAATAAAAAATCTTCAAAAATATGTGGTACAAGAAAAAAAAAAAAAAGAAATTCGAATACAATATTCTTTTACTTTGATGATCATGACTAACTCAGATAAAAATAATTTTTCAAAAAAATATTCCCAAAGTACAGTAACACTACATCACATGATCAACTGGTCCCTCTTATCTCTATTGATTCGTTCTTCTGAGAGAGAGAAAAAAAAAAAAAGAAGTGCTAAGAAGAAGAAATTAGTCCTTTGCTTATACCTTTGAAATCTAGGTTTATGCTATTGCCCTGTAATATTTCTGACACTTTTCGTGTTTCAATTTACGTAACATTTTTTTAGTTATTTTATTGAAATTGGAAAAGGGATCAAATACGATATATTTATATTCCTTTTCCCTAAAGGAATTATTAATATTTTTTTTAAAATTAAAAAAACTTTGTCTCCATGATTTTATAGCTTAGAGTGCAAAACGTTGAAAATTTTAAAAAAAATATCGAGTTTGACATCTCAAACTATATACAAGATCATTTAGAAGAGGGTAGTATATTTATAGTAGTAACATTAATCCGTCCTTTACATCTTTTGATCCTTACCAACTATTTGGATGGTTGTTACTCATTGTATTATACTGTTAGTTTGAAGTATAATTTTATTTTGATTGGGTATTTAAAAAAGTTTTTCCTTGTATCGGTTTCCTTCCCTTGTTCGCCCCTCCTCCTCCCCTTCGTTTGTGTCTTCCCGTTTTTGGTCTGCTTGTGTGGCGCTTCTCCTCTCTTTTCCTTCTCTTGTTCTTTTTTTTCTTTCTTCTGTTCCTCCCTTCTCTTTCTCTTTTCCCCCTCCCCCTTATTTCCTCCGTCTTCCCCCCCCCTTCCCCCCCGTCCCAACCCTCCCGTGCCCCTTCTTCCTCTCTGTTTGTTCTTGTAGGTTTAACCCCTCAATATGAATGTGTGACATTATATAATGAATATAAGACTGATTAACAAAATCTAGAAAACACTAAGCAATATATAAAATATAAATTTAATACGCTACACATTATCAAAATAATACAATAATCATCACGGACCACACACAGTTTAGGGATGGGAACTACAGAAAAATTACTTTAAAGTGGATTACTCTAAGGGAAAAAGATAAAAGTATCCCTCTATTTTCCGTAAATTAATGAAGCATTGTCTCTAATAATATATAAGAGACGCAAATATACCTCTGTTTCACTAAAGTAAGTAAAAAATGCTCTCTTTTGAATGAAATCTTCAAATCAAAAAAAAAAAAAAAAAAACCTCACTCCCGCGTTTAATATTATTTGACACAAGCCACCAAAACAATTAAATCATATCAACATTAAATCCAATTAAAACACCACTCAATCGCACATCTTGGAAAAAGTTCTTTTATTTGATTTGATATTCTATCTCTTAAAAAAAAAAGTCAGTTTATTTTATTTGTTGGCATAATTGTAATAATAAAAAAGTCCATATTATTCTATTATATTTAACTTAGTAATTTAACGATAGATAAAATACACAATCTTAAACCTTTTTCTCCTATTTTTTATAATTCTCTAGGCTAAGGATAATATACAGATACATGTCCATATTGGTTTGTTTACAAATCGGTTCTATCATCCCAAGGAGTTTTGATCGCTTATTAGTCGGTTGAATTATTTTGACTCTCATCTTATTGTACAAAATTCAATTCTCCACATCAGAATCTCCTCCCCCATTTTTCCTTTCCCAACCCCCCGTTTTTCAAAAAAAAAAAAAAGGTTCTAGTTCCCTAATTTTTATAATAGATGGCTGGTGAAATTGGAACACATTTCCCCTGCCATTACTAAAAAACAGAGAATATGTCAAATCTTCATATTGTTATAGGCTTATAGTCCTTTTTATGTCACTAAAAACTTTTGTGAGTAAGGATATTTGCCCTATTTTCCATGTGATCTAAGTGTTTCAAATTACTATCCATAATCAAAATAACTATTTAACTTATTAAATTGGATTCCGAAGCAAAGAGAATATGACATATAAGACTCGTAAATATTCTTTTTTGGTTAAAGAAAAACAAAATCTAGCTAGAAAACGTGAGTTCGAAACCTGAATGGTACAAAATATTACAAAAAATTCTAAAACGGATATAAAAATTTTCATATCAACCCAAATGGCAACACGCTGGAACACTATCGATTTACTCCACCGGAAAAAAGCAAAATCGCTACTACTGCAGCGATTTTGCAAAAATATAATGATTTTTAATTTTAAAAAATTAAATCGCTAGCGCTTACCTAGGCAGCCTATTTTAATTTTTTTTTGAAACAAAAATCGTCTGTGGGGGGGGGGGGGGGGGGGGGGGGGGAGCGTGGGCGATTTTCATTTTTTTTAATTTTTTTTTTTGAAAAATGTAAGTTTGGAGCGATTTTCAAAAAAAAAAAAAATTGAAATTTTTTTTTGGTGCCCTTGGTAGCGATTGAATTTTTTTTTAAAAAAAACTCACATTTTTGCAAAATCGTTGCATAGCGCGATTTGCTTTTTCCGGTGAGTAAATTCGCTGTTGTTCCAGCGATTTTTTCCGTTTTGGTTGATTAAAATTTTATATACCGTTTTAAAATTTGTTATAATATTTTATCCCCTTTAAGGCTCCGAACTCTACAAAACGTCCGCTGTTCATATGCAAACCCTTACTTTCCAAAATGGTTTTTTTCAACAGTCCAGAATTAATAATCATAATCATCACACCATATATTAAAGTAAATGACAACTTGAAAAAAAGAGAGACTAATATATAAGTGACGAACATTAAAATCATATCATAACCACATATTATTTATATTGTATATAAGATAACGATTATTTATTTTTAACACATCAACACCATATCAAATATAGGGGGAAAAAACAACCATCCGAAGAGCTAAAAGACTCTACATTAAGTTGTACATTTATTATAAAAAAAATTACATTGAGCCCCAATAATTGTTTAAGCTTTGCCCCCTAGAATTAAGCTCATTATCTCATTAGCACCACCAACTAACTCTTTTCCTATAAATTAGTGTTGGAACCTTGGTGTTGACATCCTAGTTTCCATCAAATGCCTTCTCCATTTGGCTTCCCATTTGGATGTGTACGAAGCTCGTAAAGTAATAGGTTTGCTCCAAAACTACAATTAGGGTTTCAGTGCTCTGAGAAATGCAACAACTACTCTTGGTGAAAATCACTACTGAGTTGTTTTGTTATCAACTTCCATCACCTATCCATGATTAAACAACTTCAAGAAATAATAAGTAAGTTTTGCTAAATAACCAAAGATATGTGATTTTGTAGTGAATGAGAAAAGAAGTGGTGAAGTGAATTTGAGGGTGTGATTTGTTGGTTAAGAAAATTGACCCCCCTAGAATGAAGCTAGCTATATATAGAGGCATTCTTTTAGATAAAATAGAACAAAAAAGTGAAAATATCTAATTCCTAATTAGAACAATTAATTGTTCTATTAGAGATAAGGGTATAATATCCTTATCTACCTTAAAATATTCTCAGAACATAATGTTGCATTTCCTTGCCATCAGCTCGTATATATGCACTCTTGAAAATAATTTATCTTCTATTAAGGAATTATTATTTTATTATATCAAGTTGGAGAATCTTTCTTTTCAATAGAATCTTAACTTTTAATTTAAAAGGAAAATATATATGACTCTGTAAAGTATATATCTTCATTGACATGTTGAATAAAGTCCACATTAACCATCCGTAACCCACAGAGAGAATGTAGTACATGATTGTTGTTCCTATGAAAAACTCCTCCCTTATAACTACCGGCTCAAAGTCCACCATCACAATCATTAGTGTATTCTGATACTTCCGTTTTCATTTATTCATTTAGTTTGGCTTGATACATTCGGTGAATTTATGAAGTAAAATTTTTGGAAAGAGTCTGAAAAAGATTCAATTTTGACCGAAATTGCTAGTTGATATCAAACTTTATGGAGGATCTTGTTGGTTAGGGGTCTTTTTTTCCCCTCCTATGTGGATAATAAAGCCCAATTTTGGACCACCATTTTTCCATAAGCCCATTCTTATGAGGCAAATATAAGCCCTTTTTTAGGTTTAATTTCAGACACCAAGAAGAGTTTTTCAGCAAGCCAAAACGGGGAGAAAGATAGATTTTTCGCAGTCCAAATCGCCTTCATAGCCAACTTCAAATTGCGATTTGCCCGCTTCGTTGCTTATCCGATTGAGCTGATTTTTTGGACAGCATATTGTCTTCATATCAATCTTTTTGAAGTAGGAACTCGACAGAGTTTGGATTTGGTTGGCCTGCGCTTCAGTTTTGCTGTCGTGAAAGTAGCTGCGAATTTGGTGATTTTCTCCTTTAATTCTCTTAATTTTTGGTTGCAATCTTATTTTTTTGTTGCTCGTTTTTGGGCACTTGTTTTGTTTTGTGGCCATTTTGGGAACAATATTGTAACTCTGGTGATTATAGTGGAGTTTTTGGTCCCGTGTTTTTATACTCTTCACACGAAGGGTTTTTCACGTAAATCTTTGTGTCTTGTGTGAATTGGTTTATTTATTGTTCTTGTTATATTTTGTTTTGGTTGCATTACTTGCTGCCTTACATCAATATTGCTTGAAATTGTTTGTCTTCTCTTGGTTTCAAATCGAAAAAGGGAAAGTATAAGCTTGGTATTCTTCCCGCTGTTATTCCTGTCCGCATTCTTGGTAGTGCCTTGTCTTTTTCCCAACAAGTGGTATCAGAGCATTGTTATTGTGATTGTCGTTTTGAATGATGGAGCCCATATGAGCAAAATGGTATGTTTAAATTGGTAGTAACTATCTATTTTGAAAGGCAAGATGAAAGACTTCCTTTTGTCCAAAAGATGCATTACCCTGTGTTTTGCTTCTAAAAAGACCTCATCTTTGAATGATGAAGATGGGAATTTGAGCATCTGCAGGTTTGTGGCCTTATATTATACAATGGTTTAAGATAATGTTAGAAATCATATTGTGGAATAGACACATGCCTAAAATTTTGTGGGACAGCTTGAGACACTTTAATGCTTCGAATACTGGCAACAAACAAGTTGTTCCCTATTGAACAATTAATGAATTCAGGTATAAAGAGGAGGGCACTCCTATTTCTGATCATATTAATGATTTTTTCATGGTGTTCTTGACCAGCTGCCCGGAATGGGTGTAATGTTTGAGGATGAGATACGGGCTGGGGCTGCGTAATATCCTGCCAGACGCTGGGGGACCTTCGAGTTTTTTCTTTGACTAATTCTGCTCCCAGTGGTGTGTGTAAATCACCATGGAATATACTAAGAGTGGTTCTTGATGAGAAATGAGAAGAAGATCTCAACCTCCCTTCTTCCAGCGTCACGCCCCACCTCCGATGTTTTGGTTACTGAAGCTAGGGGAGAACCGCCAGAGGTCAAAATATAGAGGTAAAAGTAGAAGCAAGTCAAAGTCCTAAAATACAAGAATACTACATTGTGACTATGCCACAAGAATGGGCCATATCATGAAATATTGTTACAAAAACAAAAGCACAAGAGAAGATATGAGACAACAAAAGAGAAGGCGATAATTGAATCCGTGGTGCTGTTGTTGCTAATGATCTTTTCTTGTTTCCTGTGATGCAAATGCCATTATCTCTTGGTTCGGCGAGGGTCTAGCTGGTTTGTAGATTCTGGTGCTACTTCTCATGTCACGCCAAAATGAATTATTTTTTTTCTTATACCCAGGTCAATTTTTGGAAACCGTTAAAAATGGGCAATTACATGAATTTGATTTATTGGCATTGGGACAGTTTGTGTTGTTGGAAAGTAACAATGGTTTCCAAACTAGTTCTCCATAAGTGCAAGCATGCTCCAATATGTTTTCGCTTGAAATTTGATTATTCTTTGTGGGGGATATCTTGATGATGAGGGTTACAGTTAACCCACACGTTGGTGTTTTTGCCAGTGGAAGTTACCTAGAGGTTTTGATGGTTGTGGCCCTGGTGACCCGTTGTCTACTTGATGTATTTCAGGCTCCATATCCAGAGACTCAGTAAATTTGGTGGAGAATGATACTTCATCAAGTTTATGGTGGCATAGGGAAGGCTGAGTCCTAATGAGCGAGAAGGGGATTGATAGTTTTTTGGCTAAGAAAAATTTCTTTCTGAGTGAAACAGCAAAGTTGGAAGAAATGTGTCATTTCTTAGCCGGTAAAACAGAAAAGAGTTTCTTTTCCAGGTCATCCGCCTTCAAGCAAGCTTGGTTGCGGAGTTGGACATTCTGATTTGTGTGTCCTTTTAAGGTAAGATATCATGGTGTTCCCTTTTACTTTGTGACTTTTTTTGATGCTCATTCCTCGAGGAACCTGGTATTATCCTTTGAAGTCCAAGGATCAAGTACTTATGTGTTAAGAGTTTTCAGGCCTTTGTTGAAGGACAAACATGGAAGACATTGAAATGCATCCGCTCAGATAATGGTGGTGAATATATTGGTCCTTTTGATAGATATTGCAGAGAGCAGGGTATTAGGCACAGAAACCTCTCCAAAGACTCTCAATAATGGTTTAAGCAGAGAGGATGAACAGAACTCTAGTTGGAGAGGGTTAGATGTCTGCCTTTCAGATCTAAGCTGTCCGATTCCTTTGGGCCGAAGCACTTAATACTGCGCTTATGTTTAAAATTTTATCTCCTGCTGTTTCTTAGCTGTGATGTCCCTGCAAGAGAGTTTGGACTGGTAAGGAATGTTTCTTATGATCCATCTTAGATCTTTTGGTGTAAAGCCTTTGTACATGTTCCTAAGGATGAAAGGTCAAAGTTGGATGTTAAACAGGCATGTATCTTCATTGGTTATGGTCAAGATGAATTTGGCTATCGTTTCTATGATCTCTGTAGAAGAAACTTGTTAAGCCGTGATGTTGTGTTCTTTTGAAGACAACAATTGAAGATTTTACAAGCCCTGACAAGGCTGATTTTCCAGAGTAGTGAGAGCTTAGTTGTGTTGATCCAGTTCCTTTGACTATTGCACCGGAAGAAAATCTTCAGAATAATGAAAATCAAGTGTAATGAATATGGTGTCATTTCAGATGACCGCATGATGTTGTTTGATGCTCCAGTGGCAAATGATTTGGTTTTGTCCAACAACCAATTATAGATGCTCCAGAGAGTTCTCTCAGACATCTAGTAGAGAGAGAATTCTTCATCTCGTTATTCTCCCATGAGTATGTAACTCCTGACTGATGGGGGAGAACCTGAAGCTTGTGAGGCCAGGGAAGTGAAGAAAAAGAAAGGTGGTTTGCTGTCTATGGAAGATGAGATGTAAATCTTGCATGATAATCATACTTTGATTTTGGTTAAGTTTACCTAAAGACAGAAAAGCTTTGAAAACAGGTGGGTTTTTTCGGTGAAACATGAAGATGGTAATCCAGTTCCACGTACAAAGCTAGATTAGTTGTCAAGGGATTTAATCAGAAAAAGGGAGTTTGATTTTTGATGAGATATTCTCCTCCCAGTTGTGAAGATGTCATCCATTCGTGGTGGTTTAAGGCTTGGCTGCAGTCTGATTTAGAGATTGAAGCAAATGGATGTTACGGCAGGATAGGGAGGAAAGACGGATGAGGGGGGTGCCGGTAGAGGAAGGGAGGGAAGGCACTTTTCTTTCCTCCGCTTTTTTCCTTAGAGATGAAGAAATTTATTATGGAACAACCGGAAGTTTTTAAGTCACGGTAAAGCGAATTATGTTTGCAAATTGAGAAGAGCTTGTATGGTTGAAACAAGCTCCCAGGCTGTGGTACAGGAGTTTGGTTTTTATGAGTCAGCAGGGGGCTTCAATAAGACTTCTTCGACCATTGTGTTTTTTGTGCAAAAGTTCTCTGATGGTGACTTTATTATTGGTTGCTTTATGTGGATGACATCTTGTTGTTGGTCATAATGATTTGCAGGATTCCAAGTTTTGAAGGCAAGAGTTGAGTAAGTCTTTTGCGATGAGAAGAACTTAGTACCATCAAGGCAGATTCTTGGCATGCAGATTGGTCCGTGATAAAAGTCCAAGAAATTGGTATTATCACCAGAGAATTATAACAGTCAGACAGTCTTCCAGATTCAGCATGGACAAAGCTAAGGTTGTCCAGTACGCCTTTAGCTATGCACTTCAAATGGCACGAAACAGTGTCCTTCTAGTGATATGAGAAGGAAGATATGAAGAAGAGTTCCTTATGCTTCAGCTGTTGGTATTTGTGTATGCGATGGTTTGTACAAGATCCGGATATTGCTCACGGGCTGTTGGGTTGTTAGCCCGTTTTCTTTCTACTCCGGGAAGAAACTATTGGAATGCTGTGAAGTGGTTTTAAATGAGATATCTCGTGGCACTCTATTCTGAGTTTGTGTTTTGGTAACAGGGAGCCTATTCTTTTGTGGTTATACTGATCAGACATGGCTGGTGGATGTTTGATACTCAACTCGCAATTCTACTTCAGGGTACTTGGTTTTCTTTTTTGCGGGGGATCTGTGTCTTGGCAATCTAGGTTGCCAAATGTGTTGCTCTAGCTACTACAGAGCCTGAGCTTAGTGCTGTTGTTGAAAGCTTGTAAGAATTTGCTTTGGAATAAGAATTCTTGGGGGAGACTTGGTTGTGCTCAAGAAGGGTATGTGCTTTATTGTGACGTCAAAAGTGCTAAAACTCTTGCAAGAATTCTATTTTCCCATGTCGGTCTAAACACATTATGTGAGAGACCTTGTATTCGAGATGTTGTTGGATTCCTAATTGCTTGAGCTTGAAAGATTCATACAAATGACAATGGTTCCATATGATACTCAGCTTTGCCCAAGAGGAAGTTGGAAGATTGTTGGGCATGGTCGCCGGGATGGCGGTCCCTCTCCCACATAGTTCTTGAGGGGGAGAATTGTTGTGTTTATGGGTCTTTTTCCCTTCCTATGTGATAAATAAAAGCCAATTTGGACACCATTTTTTCCCATAAGCCATCTTATGAGCAAATATAGCCCTATTTTAGTCTTAATTTTCAAGACACACCAAGAGTTTTTCAGCAGCCCAAACGGGGAGAAAAAGAAGCAGATTTTTCGCAGTCCAATTCAGCCTTCATATCCAACTGCAAATTCGATTTCCCGCTTCGTTCTTTATCCGAGTGGCTTGATTTTTGGACTCATATTGTCTTCATATCAATCTTTGAGTAGGAACTGACGAGTTGGATTTGGTGCTGGGCCTGCAGCTTCAGTTTTTGCTGTCGTGAATAGTAGCTTGCGAAGTTGGGTGATTTTGCCCTTTAATTCTCTAGATTTGGTTGCAATCTTATTTTGTTGTTCTCCGTTGTTTGGCAACTTGGTTTGTTGCCAATTGTTGGAGAACAATATGTAACTCTTGTGATTATATTGGAGTTTTGGTCCCGTGTTTTTACTCTTCACATCGAAGGTTTTTTCACGTAATCTTGGTTCTGTGGTTGGTTTATTATTTCCTGTTAATTTGTTTGGTTGAATACTTGCTGCCTTACTATCATATTTGTTGAAATTGTTGTTTTCTCTTGGTTCAAATCGAAAAGGGAAAGTATAAGCCTTGGGTATATCGTCCGCTGTTATCCTGTCAGCATCTTGGTAGTGCCTTGTCTTCCACCAATCTTTGATTTAACCTTCTATCTACACTATTTATAATAGTGTTTAAATATATATATATATATATATATAATATATATAATTATATATATATACTAGATATATATATATATATATATATATCTATCCTAATATCTCTATATATATATCGTAAGTCTATCTCTATCTATTACTTCCTAATCCACGTGGACACATTACTTTTTATAATCATTTTGCATTTTTGAGGCAGAAAATCTCGAATAAATTATATACTTCCGAGGCACTCAGGAAACAATCTTTTCATTCATTGATATATGCTGACCAGGTAAAAAAGTGTGTTTGTTGGAATGATCAAAACTTCGCTAAATGACATTGCAATCTACATCATAGAGCACAAATTTTCATTTCCATCCATCATGGAAGCTGAAGAAATGGCTCGAGAATTGATTTATGACATAGAATTTTCTGGCTTCCTACTAGCATATTGATCATTCCATCACTACGTTACGAGCAAGACCAACCTGCTCGGACAACAGACTGTTTCTTGTTTCCAGTTCCACAAGCTGTTGTCTCTTTGGCCTTACCTACCTGAAGGAAGTTTTGTTATTTACTGATAAATTAGACATAAAATACACATTTTAAAACAATTTTCTCTATCGAACCTACTAAGCCCATACAAATTACATGGTCTTGAAAACATTAGCTTTGTTATAACTTTTAGTCCATAGGATCAGCTATCTGTAGGACCGAAAATCGCGGTGTAAACGCGGAAGCTTCATGCAAACCTCGCAAGACCACGAGTAAGATACACACGAGAATATACCCCAAAGACACAAATTTACTTGGTTCAAGTCGATCGACTCTAACGTCCACAAAGGAGATGAGAAATCCACTATAAATATGAGAGTACAAATACAGAGAAACCAACCTCAACCAATTCACTCAGATACATGGGAGGTTCACACAAGTGATAACGTATCAAGCCTGGGTGGACCCACAAATCGTCCCTCTAACCAAAACTCAAAGCTCTTTAAGACTACATGGTGGAATGTTGATTAGTTATAAGAACATTCCTCTATTTAGAGAGTCCTAACTTTTCCTACAAGAAAAGGATTTAGTCAATTTCAAAACCTTTTCCTTAAAGGAAAACCTATTTATGGTAGAATTTAGACAAATACCTAACAAATCTCCCGATCTCCCCCCCTTGGCCTGAATTTATGACAAAATACATTTGTACACTTCTTTAACTTACTCTTTCAACAACTTGCTTTTCTCCCTCCCCATAATCTCCTTGCAAATTTATGTCTCAACACATAAACTCTCTCTGAAACACTTTCTCCAACAAAATCTTCTGATTACTGTCAAAAGGTTGCGGCTAGAAAACTACAACCCGTCAAGAATGAGCACCTCTTTCTAACCTGGTTCAATCATCGATGTAATCGAACCACTAATCCTGACTCGCCCCGTCATTATCTGACTCTGATACCACTTGTTAGGACCGAAAATAAGCAGGTGTAAACGCGTAAGAAGACAACGAGAATATACCAAAAAGACACAAAGAATTTAAAATGTGGTTTCAGTCGAACGATCTACGTCCACAACGGAGATGAGCCAATCCACTAATCATAGAGTACAAATACAGAGAGAAACAACCTCAACCAATTCACATCGGAATCATGGAGGTTCAACACAAGTGATAACGTATTCAAGCTGTGGACCCACAATTCTTCTCGCCTCTAACCAAACTCCAAACTCTTTCAGCTACATTGTGAATGATGATTAAGTTTAGAAAGAACATCTCTATTTATAGAGTCCTAACTTTTTCTACAAGAAAATTATTAGTCAATTTCAAAACCTTTTCCTTAAAGAAAAACCTATTTATGGAAGAAATTTAGGACAAATAAAACCACACTATCATCATAGTGTATTACTAATATGTTCAAAACTCACATATTTCTTTCTTTCTTCTAAACAATAGTCTCTAACCATCAAAATAGTTTGTAATTTATGTGGGGGTCTTAGTTGGGCTTCTCATAACAATGCTATAATTTAACTTTCATTCTGAATGTTGTACACCTGGTTTTCTTTCTTAACAGTTATCCATCACACAACACCTCCCATCACGAAGAAAATTTTACCACATCCTTGCATACACCCATTGTCATTCCTCCACGTATATTGTTTTTTCAATCTTTTAATGATTGAGTTTGCTTTAGGTAGTTTTTATTCATAGTGTCCGTGATTTATCAACAAATTCGCACCTTAAATGTAAAATGAGACAATATTGAAATCGAAATTGTTGCAAGGGTCTTGGCCTCTCTAACATCTCTAGTGCTAGTAGTATGTAGCTAGTAATTAATATGACTAGTGTTTGTCATCCCTTCTCTCTCTCATATATATACAGACTTACAATTTCGCAGATATAATGTAATTACTTCAGGCTACTTTACACTGAAACCTACATTGTTTGTTCCTTAAGGTGAATCCCGTGTACTAAGGTCACTACTTTCCTTAAATGTTCAAGTTTGTTGATATTTTTCGTTGTATAGAAATAAATCTTGGGATCATGGAACGAACTACTAATTTTGAAGGTTTTTGCTGGCTTTAATTTGCCACAGACTTGAGAGAATTTAGACGTTTGTTTTACCATTAGTTATTTTTCATTTCAACTCGACTATGTTTTAAAGGTAAATCACATGCACTGTTCGACAGGCTGTTTTTGCAGTTCCAACAATAAGCATCTCTGTTGTTTCTAATGGACCACTTTGGTTTTAATTTTAAGAAGTAAAACTTAGCAGATTCTTAACGTTGCTTAAAAATTTGTTCTCCATTGTAATGGATTAACTTCTGTTTATATCTATGAATCTGTTGATTTGATTAGTGAATTTCAGTTATTTTTTTCCGTATTTTCTTCCAGTATCTTATTCTAATCTTGGTCTATATTGCTACTGCCTATAACATTTTGCCTAGATCTTCTCACTGCCTTTGCTTCACCAAAAAATAAACTGATGAAATCATCCACTCCCCTTTCTGACCAACTATGAGTTATTTCCCCTCTAGGTTTTGGAAGACCTATATAAGTAGTTAAGTTTGAAAGAACGAAAATGAGAAAATAGAGTTAGTAGCTTAATTGACAACCTGAACACGTCCTGATGAGAAGCGTAGTCAAACAAATTGAATCTAGTAGAGTTAACCAAAAAATGGCTCACACGGTGGATCCAAAAGCATAGCAGACCTTGATGCATGATCAGGTATAAGTAACATACATTACTTACTATCAGATATTACATTCATTTGGGCATGCCTATTTAGTTTGCATGCAATTTAACTTTATAGGCTATGATGGAATGAGCCCACTCGGTGCAAAAATCTAGGATATTTAACTCTCAGCGTAATGATGGTAAACCATTGATGAGAGTCTCAACTGCCTTGTAAGATCTCTTATACATTTTTTATCTTTCAATTGTGAAACTATAACTTGGAATTAATTGGGAAAAAATGCCTTCCAAAGTTAAATATATGATTCGGTGAAATTGTAACTAATCTTTTGGAAGCTTTTAAGTTTCTTACACTAATTTTTAACTTTTTCAGACATGATTAAACTTAATTACTATCAGGACTTGAGAAAAGAAGTTGAGTAATGGCGAGATACTTGAGGAACAATCTCATGACAGTTTTGCTTGGGAAGGAGATGTATATTTTCTCAGTGTTGGGAAAAAAGAAAAAAGTGGTTATGATGTCCTGGTTTAGGACTTGGTCCTAACCCCTTCTTCTGTTATGGGGCATTAATCTTTTTTCCACGAAATGTTTTTGTTGATGGTTTCGTGTCAATGAGGCTCGCAAAAAAGTTAGAACCAGAAATAAAAGAGTTGAAGGAATTTAAACCAAAAAAACCAGGACGAAGACATGATTTTTGAGGAGAAAAAAAATCAAGAAAAGTTAGTTTTAGAATTATCATGGCAGGAGACCAGTCATGTGAAAATATGCTCCTATGAATTAAATGGCAAGCCTCAAAACAATGAAAGTACTTACTAGCCAGTATCCGATTTTCAAGTCTTTAAACTTCTTTTTCTTTCTTTTTCTAAATTTTAAGCTTTGCAAATAATTTTTTTCATATAGTGTGTTGATTGTTTACTGTTTCTGAATTCTATAGTGCAATGAACAAGCAAATTATCCAGCGCAAGTCCGTCAAGTTGCAAGAAGCGCATTGTAATCTATTTTACTATACATATCGTATCAACTATATTTCTTTTGGTAAAATCCTTTCATTTAGAGATTCCTCTTCAGTTTTTTGTACTATTCTAGTTTTGTTTTATCTTCTCTACTTTGGGAACGAATTTTTTTTTACTTGAATCACATATTTCTACTTCCCACAAATTAGGTAAGCTCCCTATAAGTCTACCCTGAATTTTTCACAGTTTTCGCGCAACCTCATCTTATCTTATTAATATTTGACTTATCAAGGTTAATTGGGTTTTTTTATACTGATGCTAGTGAAAACAAACGTTCCTTCCAAAAAAATGTGGCCACAAATTAGGGAAGAAAATATATGTCATAGCCTTTGTGTGATTTTTTTCAGTAACCTGAATTTTCATCATAGATTAGAAGTTCTCAATAGAATAGCCAAAACCCTTCCTTCTCAGGATGTAGTTCAAGGGTCCTATCCAAATATATTTCCTTTTTATACTGAATTTTTGAGGCTGCCTTTGGATATGTCACATTGTAGTCCTTCTAGGAACACTAGGCTTGTGGTATTCTCTGCAAAATCAATTTTGGTAAGTGTTTCAAGATGCTATAGCCTGTGGGTTTTCGTTTGGATTTTCTAAGTTTTATTTATTATATCTTGTAAGTTTGAATTTTGATAGTCATTTGTGTGTTGAAGAGGATGGGAAAGGGGCGGGAATGACTCTTCCAGTAGTTGTATGGATTGTTTTTCTCTGCATATCATGCTTGAGATATCTTGATGCTATTGCTTGTGGAAAACTTAGTCAACACCTATGCTCTGGTTTGTCCAGAAGTCACTCTAGATTGAGACTTTACTACTATATAACTCGTTATGCTTTGTTATTCTTTTTATTGGGATCACACAACTCGAACTTCCCTACTGTTCATGCAGATATGTGAGATGAAAAGACCTTACTTACCAAAGTGATTATTCGATAACACTTTAGATAAGTTTCTCTTGTCTTAGGTAATCTCTTTTACCATACAAAGTGCATATCAACTCTTTATCTTTTTGTAAATCCTCTTTCATTGTTCTTCTCTTTGTTATATTTTTTATCCGGAACTCTCGTTGCTGAAAAATAGATGACATTCTTTAAAATCGAGGAATAATTCAACTCTTCATAGACTTCCTTTCTCTCATTGTCATTGCCTTTAGAACTTCACATTCACGCTCTCTTGTATTTTATTCATATGTTTATTTTAGTAAGATTTCTAATTTTGTTTGATTAATTTTTTTCTCCTTTGTTTCTGGCAGCACAACAAGCTTCTCTCTCCTCGGATATCAATATAAGTTGGTTCAACTAAAGATCATTTGGGTATTATATATGATCGTGATCCACGTTATCATACCTTAAATGACCGATTTTCCTTGTTTTTTTTCATTGCTAAACACATTTAAATTTGTTTTTGACAACTTGACACAATCTCATAGAGAATTCATTTTTTTTACCACGAGAAACCAGAAAGGTGGATGTATTAGTTTGATTGTTCTTTTGTATTCTCTATTACATATCGTATTGGTTTCTCTGGTTATACATATGAATTAATGTTAATTAATAATTCCCCTCTAAGATAGGGCTCGTTATGAACAATTACAATTTTGTAAATTGGAAGCTTTAATTGCATTTTATTGCCTCTAAATAAATTCCGCTAAAAGTATTTACTTATAGCGACAATTTACAAGTCTTTACTGACACTCTAAATAAATGCCGCTAAAACCTTTAGCGACACTGGATGTAATGACATTAGATTAAATGCCGCTAAAGGTTTTTGTGGCAATAAAAATTGCCTCTAAAAAAAAAAAATTAAATGCCACTATAAGTCTCTTTTGTTGTAGTGTATATACCTTTAAAATACACTATTAAACAGTGCAAGGTTAAAAGGTCATTTCTAAATTTTGATATCGTAATATCAATTTCGGTCAAAATTAAAATATTTTTCAGATATTTTTTCCTAATGATTATTTTCCATAAATATTCCAAAACAGTACATACATCACATAATCAATTGTCCTCTTATCATCTATGATTCTTTTGAGAGAGAAAAAAAAGTGTTAAGAAGAAGAAATAGTAGTCCTTTGCAACCTTTGAAAGGCAAGTAGAAGAGCTTATTTAGCCTGCCAATAACTGTTTATTCATATAGGTCTTTGTCACAATTTATGTGACATAGATCAAATATAAATTTTAAGAAAAACAGAATTTTTTAAAAATTTGTGATCTAATATCATTATATATTATTTAATCCAATAAATAATTGTATAAAAATTAGGGTTTGGATGCTCTTTTGTCATCTCTACTAATATTATTTAATTCCCATAATCAAATAATATAAAATACTTTAAACTGGATTATGTTTTTATGATTCTCGACAAGGACATTTTATATGTCATTCTCCTGTTATATACCTTGTGCAAATTGGAACCTGTCATTACTTTTAAAAAAAAATTAATGTCAAATCCTCTTAATGATATTTTTAATAAAAACTTTTCTTGAGTAGGAATATTTGCCACATGTGATCTACGGTTCAATTTATCCTTTATTGATATTTGAATAATCATAAGATTAGTTATTTGTAGTCTTCAAAACTATTATAATTAAGAGTAAATAAAATGAAAAAATTCTTAAATTTCTAAAACGGTAAATAATTTAAAATAATTATTTATAAAAAATCACAACTAATAATTTAAAACTAAGGAAGTATATCCCCCGTAAATGAACTAGATCATAAACTCAAGAGTATTTAAACGTACGATAGATCATTTTATGGCCTTGATATGTATATTTGTAATTGTAATGGACCTTGCTCAACCTTAAAACTGAAAAGCATAACAAACTAAAGAGTAATTAACCATACATTATAGTATAAGATATTATTATTTATTCATACATCAAGAACTAAATCAAATAGGTAGATGAAAACAACCATCCAAAGAAGCTAAAAGACTCTATGTATGAGTTGTATATATTTATTATATAAAAAACTCCAAATACGCTTGTTATTATCTAATTACTTTTTATACCCAAATGGCATTAGCCCTAATGAGAAATTGTTTAAGTTTGCCCCTCACATTAAGGCTCATTATCTCATTTGCACCACCAACTAACTCTTTCCCTATAAATATTGTTGGTACACTTGGTTGACACCCTAGCTCCATCAATGCCTTCTCCATTTGCTTCCCATTTGGATGTGTATCGAGCTCGTAAACGGTAGGGTTTGCTCCAAAACTACGGATTAGGGTTTCAATGCTATGAGAAATGCAACAACTACTCTTTGTGAATATCACCACCGCGCTTGATGTTCCCAACTTCATCACCATATCCATATGTTTATACAACTTCAAGAAATTATTAAATTATGAGTAGTTTTGCCAAATGCCAAGACTTATATATAGGTTTTAGTGAAGAGGAAATTAAAGAAGTTGTGAAGGATATAAGAAATGATATATGAAGGTTTGTGAATTAAATTTGAGGGTTGATTTGTTGTTGAGATAATTGAACCTATCTTGAAGCTATATATAGAGGTATTATTATATTATGTTAGCTAAAAGAGGGGGTAAAAGTGAAAATTGTTGGATGGATATATGTAGATTGTTCTTGATCAATTGTATGATAAGGACATACTATACTCAAGCTTGAAAATGAAAAGAATATAATCTATCACCTTTAAAATATTCCAAGAACATTATATTGTAAGGTCATTATTCGCTATCTTGGTTTGGTTTGGGTTTAAAAACAAAAATTCATGTTTGAACTGTATGATCACTTCATCTTTAACTTAAATTGTTATGTAACAGATCAAATCACATTTTTATTTACTTAACTACTATTAACTACTATGTCTTGAACATATCTTTCAATTGCAAACTTGATCTAGTACATTGTTGATAATTATTTTTAAGTAAATTTCTAAAAATGTTGACTTGCATGTTCCAATAATTACATTTAATCATGAAAAGTGTATAAATACATTTAAAGTAAAATGTTTCTAAGGAACACTTATCCACTATTGATTCATTAAATTGAGATAAGAATATAAAAACTATTTTGTGAATATTTTTCTCCTCAAAACAATGTATCTGCTAAAAGGGAAATATAAATCTATATATCCAGCTGGAGTGATCTTTTTGAATAATATCTTACTTTTAATTTGAGAAAAAAATATTTATTTTTTTTTGGAATATATCCTCAATAGACATGCTGTTAAAACAAAGTTCCGTACCACAGAAAAATTTTCCTATGTCAAACTTGGTACAGATTCCCTTTGACAATTTGGTACAAATTATTCAATCAATGAATAAAAAATGATCTCTTACTATATTGAAAGGTCACATATTAGTTGGTTAAGGTATAATAAGCTTGTAAACTTAGGAGTTGTGAATAGGTTAGTGGGCATAATTTTGATTATGTTGGATTTTCAGTTTGTAGATTGCATTTTGGATTTAAGTTCCTATTTTTTGGATTTTAGATTTTGTACTTGATTAAATTTTTTGAATACTTTGAAATTATTATATTTTATATGTAATCCTACCTATTTTTCACGATTTAAAGATAAACGTGACAGTACTTGTCTTTTCCTGCCAAGACAAGTCAGCCTCAATCCGTACGAAAACAAAAGAAATATGGAAAATAGTAAAAACAAGAATAAGATAAAGAGGAAAACTTATTTTTCTGTTAAAAACTCTAAAATCAGGTTGTCACCTGTACAAGTTACTAATACATAAGTACAAGTATTATTTTTTGTTTCTCAAATAGAACAAAGTGTAAGAAAAGGAAAAAGAGAGTCCATTGTATAACAAATAACTAGCTACCTCTTCAAGCTAAGTTCTTGACAAGCTTCGGATCAAAGAAAGAGAAAGAGATCACATAGGTTCGTGCTCGGAACCTTCAAAAGTGTAGAAACAAGAGGTGAGTACCAACAACACGATACCCAACAAGCTTTCTACTAAACAATGCAACTAACTGCTATAAATTGAATACCCTCGACTCTCCAATCAAACCTCCTCAAACTACAACCTGCACAGAAAAGTCCAACCTAGTTATCAATCCTACAACACACGACTCACATGTTGCTCAATATTTGCAGCTCAAGGACCACAATTCAACAATTGAGCGAATCAAATAAGCCAACCTCATAGTCAAGTAGTTCAGTCACACATAACAAGTTCATCAATCTCAAGTATCAAATAGGTCACACCTGGTGAGAGCATTGAGGTGCCCAAGGAATACCTAACCAAGACATTGTTACTGATACTGGGTGCTTGTTTTTTCAAGGTGGTCCTCTAAAATTGTGATTTATTTTTTAGACTAAATTTTAGATGGTGGTATTAATTTCTTTTTGAGATTCAGCCCATCAAATTTTCGTTTAGGAGATTTAGGGCATGTTTGGATTGGCTTTTGGCTCATGACTTATAAGTCAAAAGTCATAAGTTAAGATTTCTAACTTATGACTTTTAACTTATTTTTGTTATTCTGACTTTAAAATAAGTGCTTATAAACATTTTTTAACTTTACATAAACACTTTAAAACGGCTTAAAAACTATTATGACTTAAAAGCACTTGAAATAAGTCAATCCAAACGGACACTTATTCGTAATTATGTTGTTGATTGTAGATTGATCTTATCTATCAATGCAAAGAGAGGAACTAATAGATCTAATGGAATTTGACAAGTTCTTACTTGATGCAAGATTCTTAATGCCATATTCTTAGCTAACAATCATTGATCTTGGAACTCGACCCCTAGAAGAGTTATTTCACTATCAGTTGGAAATGATGACGGAAGTTTCCTCGCAAGTCGCTAGACGTGAGCTCTGTGAGGGTTGGACGATGGCAACGTCAACTAAGATGGTTCTCACTCCCTTTCTATAACCCCGAATGATAGATCAAAGTCAGACCAAAGGTTAAATTTCCTCAATTTCACAATTTAGGACCTCAAATCCTCAAAAAAGACTCAGAATCTAAAATTGACAATTTTCATAGATCAAATTTCACATTTTGAGACTGATGGAATCGACGAAATTCCATTTGGACATTCAAAAACTCCAAAAGACACTAAAACAACTCTCTTAACCACTTAGCCTTTCAAATTCAAAACTTACCAAATACTCTACTTTTAACTCAAAGTTCAAAAACAACATTTCAAACTCAGTAATGTCAGCATAAAAGACTCGGGGTCAATATCACGAGGGGCAAAACGGTAACTTCACAAAAAATTTCCAAAAATGACCGACGGAGTCATGGACATTAATCCATTACACATATCTCCAATATTAATAAGTCCAATAACATATATATCCATTAGATACATATTAGTCTCCTTGTTTAATAAGGATTTTATTGTCATGTATATATAAACGCTTAAACTATCATAGATTCAATAAGAAGTCGCGTGAATAATCAGTGGATACAAAGTTTTTAGCCGGAAAAAAAAACTCAAAGTGATAGATCCACATTCAATTTTCTAGACGAGTATTATTAGAGATCGTTTGATAGAATGTACCCTAGTTCTAGACTATTATCATCTAGTTGTATATCTTATAAGTGTATGATGATGAATCGTATATGTAATCTTAATTTCCCCATATTTACGACAATAACCAATATACATTTATATCCCTTACATGAATATGATGAAATAAGATAATTTCTTTATAACTATCTTGGATCCCTATCGATAATATATGTGGCCTTTCGAGGTAGTAAGAGTGCATTTTATATACTTTTATAGAACCAAACTAGGAGAAGCTTCAAAATATTCTATAAGGTACAGATCGTATAATGTGGACTTGATTTCAACAACACGTCTATATAAGGATATATATTCTGAAAAAGATTTTTTTTTTCTAGAATCAAAAGTAACAGGAAAAAAAAATTACAATGTTGTGGGAATATTTTAAAGGTGATAGATTATATTCCTCTCATTTTAAGCTTGAGTATGTTATGCTAGCCAAGAATCAATAAATGGCATACAATATGTTGTCATTATCATACAAGTGTAATCAAGAACAATCTAGATATATCATATCATCAACTTGTAATTTTTAGCAATTTTCACATTTTATTTTTTTTGTCTTTTAGTTAACATAATGCCTCTATATATAGCCTTATTGTTTGGTTCAATTTTTGTCAACAACAAATCAATCCTCAAATTCACTTCACAAGACTTTAGCTATCACAACTTCTTTCCTCTTCACTAAAAGCTAATCATATACATATTTCTTGGCATTTGGGCCAAACTATTCATTGTTTCTTGAAGTTTTTTCAAAATGGATATGGTGATGAAGTTGGGAGCAACAAGTGGGGTGGTGATTTTCACCAAGAGTAATTGTTGCATTTCTCACAGCGTCGAAACCCTAATTCGTAGTTTTGGAGCAAACCCTACAATTTACGAGCTCGATACACATCCAAATGGGAAGCAAATGGAGAAGGCATTAATTGAATTAGGGTGTCAACCAAGTGTGCCAGCAATATTTATAGGGAAAGAGTTAGTTGGTGGTGCTAATGAGATAATGAGCCTTAATATAAGGGGCAAGCTTAAACAATTGCTCATTAGGGCTAATGCCATTTGGGTATAGAAATTATAACAATGACTTGGTATATCAAGTCTTAGAGTTTTGACAATAAATCAACCCCGTTTGTAGAGTTTCTTTTTAGCTTTTTAGCAAAGGTTTCTATGCAGCAAAGGTTGTGTTTTTCTCCCATTTTAATTTGCTTTTTGATGTTATACTTAAAAATGTCATAGTTTGGTCATAGCTTGTGGCTATTTTACTTGTTCACAGCTGATGACATGAAAGTTCATAACAATTAAACATATCTTTATGTATTGAATTTTAATAAAGTATCAATAATAGTTTATATATATACTACTTTATAATGGCTACACCTGTTATGTTCTACTATCATTTTTACAATATACTTTCGATATCATATGCGTTGGCTTAGTTAGTAAGCCTAACAAAAAAATGTTTCAGTCTTGTCTGACTCTATTTCATTTAGGATAAATTTTAAGAATCACATAATTTTAATATGAAATTACAATGTATCCCTCTTTAGTTTGTAATTACATTGATCTCTTAAAAAGTAACACAAATCGGATACATAATATGTAGCTCGGGAATATTAAAGAGTATCTCGGATACATTATAACATAAACCGGATACATAATATCTAACTAGAATATATTAAAAACTAACTCGATACATTAAAAATAGCTCGAATACATAATAAAATATAGCGGACACATAATATGTAGCTCGGATACATTGAACATTGGTTCAGATATATTAATATGTAGCTCGGATACATTAAGAAATAAGATATTTTTAGAAATAAAAGAAAAAATATTGAAAATAAGGGAAACATAAACGTGTATTTCAGTATTTTTTTTCATATATTGATGGAACCTTCCAGGAAAGATTGAGATTGTAAATAGGTTGGGAGTAGGGGTGAGAGTAGTTTGGGTAATCACGAATTGAAATTCAAAATTTGTTCAATTTTTGGTTCGTGGATAAGATTTTAGAATCTCAGGTAACTAATAAATATAAATTAATTATATTAATATATAATTTACTACTTTCTGTACCAAAAAAAAATAAAAAATCCCCTCCCAATTTCCCAAATCTCAACCCCAATTTTACTTTTTTGTTTTTTGTTTTTAAAAGAGAATTAAGTTCTAATTTTTTTGGTTTTTAGATTTGGTACTTCAAATTTTTGGATATTTCGAAAATATTATATTTTATATGTAATCCTACCATTAGACATTAATCCATTACACATCTCCAATATTAATATGTCCAATAACATATATATAACCATTAGATTAATTAATTAGTCTCCTTGTTTAATTAGGGTTTTTGTCATATATTATATAAACCCTTAACTTCCCCATATGTAGGACAATAACCAATGTGCATGTATATTCCATACATGAATACAATGAGACTCAAAGATCATAGACCTTAATAGATTTTATTTTATTTTATTAGATCCAAAAATGTGTCACACAACTAACTAGCTAAAATGATAATATATGTGGCCTTTCGAGGTAGCAAGGGTGCATTTTATTCTATACAAAAACGAATTTTTAATATATCAACCAAACTAGGAGAAGCTTCAAAAAATTCTCTAAGGGTACGGATAATATAATGTGGATTTGATTTCAACAACACGTCTATATGAGGATATATATTCTTAAAAATATTTTGCACTTTTTTTCTCCTGAAATAATAAATTAAAAAGGACTTTAATTTAGTGAGCTTACAATGTTCTTGGAATATTTTAAAAGTGATAGATTTTATTCTTTTTACTTTAAGCTTGAGTATGTTATGCTACTTTAGATTTTAGATAAGCCATGCAATATGCTCTTAGTTTCATACAAGCGTAATGAAGAACAATCTAGATATATCATATCATCAAGTTGTAATTCTTAGCTTTTTTTTTCTTTTTTTTTGCCTTTTTAGTTAACATAATACCTCTATATATAGCTTCATGTTTGGTTCAATTTTCTCAACAACAAATCAAGCATCAAATTCACTTCACAAAACCTTTAGCCTTCACAACTTTAAATTTCCTCTTCACTAAAAGTTATATACATATCTTGGCATTTGACCAAACTAAACTATACTGATCATTTCTTGAACTCATATAAAACATGGATATGGTGATGAAGTTAGGATCATCAAGCGCGGTGGTAATTTTCACCAAGAGTAGTTGTTGCATTTCTCACAGCATTGAAACCCTAATCCGTAGTTTTGGAGCAAACCCTACAGTTTACGAGCTCGATACACATCCAAATGGGAAGCAAATGGAGAAGGCATTGATGGAACTAGGGTGTCATCCAAGTGTGCCAGCAATATTTATAGGGAAAGAGTTAGTTGGTGGTGCAAATGAGATAATGAGCCTTAATGTGAGGGGCAAGCTTAAACAATTGCTCATTAGGGCTAATGCAATTTGGGTATAGAAATTATAATAATGACTTGGTAGCAAGTCTAGGAGTTTTGACAATAAATCAACCCCATTATAATTTGCTTTCTAATGTTGTAAAAGAAGTTATACTTTGGTCTTAGCTAGTGGCTATTTTACTTGTCCACAGCTGATGGCATGGAAGAAGTTCATAGCAATGATATATCTTTATGTATTGAATTTTAATAAAGTATCAATAATATTTTATACTCCTTATGTGGTTATATACATGTGTTATGTGTTATCATTTTTACATTTTGAGATTGAGCAAAGTCCATGATATGATGAAATAAACGATGTAAATCTCTTATTAATGATCTCTAACACCTTTCCTTGAAGTATATCTTGATTCAAGATATCATATATAATAATCTCCAAATTATGTAGAGAAGCATTGAAGAAGTTGTTTGTGTGTGATCATATCTCAGAGAGAACACACCTTTATTTGATTGATTATGTTCTTAACATGCACGCATCAAAATTCTCTTTTGGATAAAGGATAGTGGTGTAATTCGATCTCAGAACTCTTGTCTAGGATTTCAGAAGTGTATATTGTTGAAGATAGGGGTACATGAAGATAATGCAAAAATTAAACAATGTGGTACAACTGTGTTAGTTGTTAAATAGTTCGAGTCACACCAGAACTAGGTCAGTCGACTAGACTACGAGTTATAATCGTAGTAATAGTCAAACATCTACTCTTGTAATTGTATTTGCATTGTAGTATAACTCTAAGTTAGCTAACCTAAGACTCCACAACCTTCTTGTTACAACTCATCATATATAAGAAGCATACACATATACTCCAAGATTTCATCTATCAATGCAATCTTTGATCACTCTAATTCTTTTACTTCAAAAAAAAAATTTCTACATATATAATTATCTTATCGAAAAATAGTTATCGAAAAACATATCCCCAAAAAGTCAAAAGAGCCTAATATGTAGTAGGCTAGTTCCACTTTATGAATTTCAAGATGCCACATAAATTTTGTTTTTATTTAATTATTAATTAATCAAATATATAGTTGTTCTTAATTAATCCTGACTATTAATAAATGACCCATTCGAGTGCCTTCTTCTTATCCAATCATAACAACTTGTTTCAATAAGAGACCATATGGTACATATTGCAAATATTCTTACCTACCTATAAAAGTTTTGAATTTTGAGGTGACATATGAATGAAATCTTCTAGCCATTAATAGGAAGATTTGTTATTTTTCCCTTTTTTGCAATCGCAGAGGAATATTATTTTCCCATTTGCACAAAATAATATTACAGACGTTATATTTTAGAGCCTAAAGCCTTTGCTTTAGGCTCTCAAAATTTTAGAGCCTAAAGCCTTTGCTTTAGTGGTTTGACCACCTAGGCGGCCGTGATTTTTAGGTCCACGTACTTTGAATATTATTTAATTATGAAATAAAAAGAAGTCTCACACATTTATCGTATATAGTGACCTTAATGAGGTAAAATAGAGTACTAAGATAATATGTGACCTTTCGATGTAGTAAGGGAGAATTTATTTGAATGAGAATATAGAACAACTCGTACTACGTACATTCCCTTTCTTTATTGAATGATTTTATTTTATACCAAAGGGAATTAATATTAACCAAGTTTATCACATAGCAATCAAACTTTGATTTTAACAGTATGTTCTATGAGGATATATTCTGAAAAAAAATCATTTTTTTCTCCAAACAAAAGTAAGATTATATTGGAAAATATCATTCCAGCTGGATATAATATAGATTTATTTTTCTTTTTGTAGATACTTTGTTTTCAAGGGGGCATTCACAAAATATATTTTGTTCTTATAGTGTTGCTAATTAATCGATTTGGGTACAAACTAAAAAAGCAAACATCTAGAATTATTGATACATATAGAAGTCAACGTTTTATAAATTTGGTTGAAAGCAATAGCAACGAGATTGATAAAAATGTTTGATCTCTAATGATTTAATTTAAAGATGAAGTGGTCGTACAATTCAACCTGTTCAAACGAAATTGTTTATTTTCTCAAAGAGAAAACTGCCTTAAATATACAAATCAAACCAAGATAGAGATCATAGAGACATTGTAATATAATGTTCTTGGAATATTTTAAAAGTGATAGATTATATTCTTTTCATTTTCTGATTGAGTATGTTATGCTACTATAAAATCCAGATAAGGCATACAATATGCCCTTATCATACAAGTGTAATCAAAAGAACAATCTAGATATATCACATCATCAACTTGTACCAATTTTCACCTTCTTTTTTTTTCTCTCTTTTGGTTAGCATAATGTCTCTATATATAGCTTCATGTTTGGTTCAATTTTTGTCAACAACAAATCAACCCTCAAATTCACTTCACAACTTCTTTCTTTACTAAAAGCTATATACATATATATCTTGGCATTTGAGCCAAACTACTAATTAATTATTTCTTGAAGTTGTTTAAATATGGATATGGTGATGAAGTTGGGAGCAACAAGTGGGGTGGTGATTTTCACCAAGAGTAGTTGCTGCATTTCTCACAGCATTGAAACCCTAATTCGTAGTTTTGGAGCAAACCCTACAATTTATGAGCTCGATACACATCCAAATGGGAAGCAAATGGAGAAGGCATTGATGGAGCTAGGGTGTAAACCAAGTGTGCCAGCAATATTTATAGGGAAAGAGTTAGTTGGTGGTGCAAATGAGATAATGAGCTTTAATGTGAGAGGCAAGCTTAAACAATTGCTCATTAGGGCTAATGCCATTTGGGTATAGGAAATTAATTAATTAATAAATTGACGAGCTATGTATATAGCAATTAGTCTAAATGTTTTGATGGTAAATTTACCAAGTAATGCAGATACTCTTTTTGTTTTCTCTCACAATTTGTTTCTTCATGAATAAATAAAGCTCTAATACTTTGGTCATAGCAAGTCTTTTCTTTTTGCAATCTAGTGATGATATGGGTCAAGTTGAAACCTCCACAGGAACATTCATGGGTAACAACTTATATTATAAAAATGACAAAAATCTTACCTTTAAGTTTTCTTATTATTATTATCCCCTATTAATTTTACAAATCCACAAAATCCCTCAATTTTTGTGCATCAGATTAATGTATTAGCGCATCAGATTAATGTATTTCGCAAGATTAATGTATCAGCGCATCAGATTAATGTATCTCAACCGTCAAATTAGTGTATCATGTGTAAATTGTACATCATATTAGTGTATCAAATATAAAATGTAATGAATCTTACTTAACGATTAATGTATCTCGCATATCAGATTAATGTATCAACGCTTGTATTATTGTATCAGTTTGAGGGATTTCTGTAATTATAAACTTATAAGAGACAAATAAAAATTTTACCTTAAAAATATGTGATTTCTGTTATTTGCCTAAACTTGGTGATTTGTTGGAATGACATTCTTTACATACAAAAGGTACAACTTGTTCTAACAGGCTAAAGACCACATGACACACATATTGCAAATATTCTTATATTTAAAGTTTTGACTTTTGGTGACATACATGAATGAAATCTTCTTGCCATCAATAATAAATTCCTCACTTCCATCTTTTGCATGCAATGGCATGGGGAAACTTTCTTTTTTTTTTCAATTTGGTATCCGGTATTACGTACTTGGGGAAGGATTAATTTGAATCTGCATCGGAAAGTTTTATTTTGAGAGCAAACATTTCCCATGAAATACTATTTCATAATTTATATGTACTTAGCGCTTAAATTCAAAATCTCTAACTGCTCCAATCGTATAATTATTTCTTTCACAAATTTGACATAGGTTTGCTTGCGTATCTTCTTCTCTCATATCGTACTCTCTCAATATGCACTATTCAAATTTGGTGGGAAAAAAATACGTAAAGATAATTATAAAGATAAATAAAAAATAAAAAAACAGCCTTTCCTCATTTAATTTAACATATCTGAAATCAAGGCATATATAAATATATATGTCATAACTACGAAAAATGTCTAAAGTTGGATCTTGCCAAGGATATATATTATAACTTCATTAAAAAAAAGTAGGTTTTACATAAATCACATAATTTTAATATGAAATTATTATTTATGTCTTGTAATTATATTAATTTTTAAAAAAGTAACACAGACCGAATACATGTAGCTCGAGTACATTAAAGAATATCTCAGAAATATTATAACATAAATCGGATACATAAAAATTAGCTCAGATACATTATAAAATAAACTGAATACATAATATGCAGATTGGATACACGAAATGATGGCTCGAACACATTAATAGATAGCTCGGATATATTAAAGAAATAAGACATTTTAAAATTTTTAGAAATAGAAAGAGATACTGAAAATAAGTGAAACATAAGACGTGTATTTCAGTAATTTTTCCGTCTAAGAAACTATATGAAATAACGCCTTTCCAAGACACAACTTCGAAAGTACGCATGCAATTAAAGGTTACATTTTGATACCTTAAGAGTAATACGTTAAATATGTGGCCCTTCGAGGTTGTAAGGGATTGAGCATTTTTTTTCATACATTAATAATTGTACTAGATTCCTTCTTTTTTTTTTTTTTTTTTTTTTTGATATTTACTTTATACTAATGGGAATTTTAATTAAATTTGTGTAAGGTACAGATCGTATAATTAATGTGGACGTGATTTCAACAACACCTCTATATGAGGATATATATTCTTAAAAGATTTCTTTTTCTTTTTTTTCCAAATTAAAAGTAATATTCTATTGTAAAAGTTAATTCCAGCGGGACATATATATTTATTTTTTCCTTGCATTGTTTTCAAGAGGGCATTACATTTTGTTCTTATCGGAACTTAATTGAAAATGCAACATTTATAATTCTTGTAACGTCGATCTTGATTCTTGATTATATTATATACACTTTAATTTCATGATTACATAAATTATCGAAACATACAGGTCAACATTATATAAATTAATGAAAAATATTTAGTATTAATTAGGAAATTTAGATTTACTGTTAAATAAATAAGGGTGTGCTTAGTCAGTTCCTTTTCGGTTAGCTACTTAGGATGAATCACACAGAGGCAATCTCAAACATAAGAATACAATATTTTTCAAGAGACAGAAGGCCTAAGAGAGATGGGGAACTTCTCTCCTATAAATCTTCTTTGCACGAACTTCTGTAAGCCCCAAAACAGACTCCAATTACATGTGTGAAGCATCGTGCCATTTCAAATCAAACAAGTGAGGAAGCCATAATCTTCATAAGCAGACGTGTCAGTCTAGTTTTCAATTAGATTGATCTTTAACGATTTAAGTTAAAAATGAAATAGTTACATACTTTAACATGTTGATACGAGAATGTTGTTTTCGAAAAGAGAAAATTGCATTAAAAACACAAACCACACCAAGCAAGCGAATTCTTTTAAAAAATATATATGTGAAAAATGAAAATCTAAAAGGACTTTAGTGGCCTTACAATGTTCTTGGAATATTATAAAGATGTGATAGATTATATTCTTTTTATCTTCAATTTAGTTTTGTTATGTCCTTATCATACAAGTGATCAAGAACAATCTAAATAAATCCATATCCACAACAATTTTCACCTTTTATTCTCTCTTTTTTAGTAAACATAATGCCTCTATATATAGCTTCACGTTAGGTTCAATTTTTTCAACAACAAATCAAGTCTCAAATTCACTTCACAAACTTTCATATATACCATTTCTTGTATCCATCACAATTTCTATTTTCCTCTTCACTAAAACCTATAAATCTTGGCATTTGGCCAAACTCTAATCATTTAAGTTTCTACTTCAAACATGGATATGGTGATAAAGTTGGGAGCATCTAGCGCGGTGGTGATTTTCACCAAGAGTAGTTGTTGCATTTCTCACAGCATTGAAACCCTAATCCGCAGTTTTGGAGCAAACCCTATAGTTTACGAGCTTGATACACATCCAAATGGGAAGCAAATGGAGAAGGCATTGATGGAACTAGGGTGTCATCCAAGTGTACCAGCAATATTTATAGGTAAAGAGTTAGTTGGTGGTGCAAATGAGATAATGAGCCTTAATGTGAGGGGAAAGCTTAAACAATTGCTAATTAGGGCTAATGCCATTTGGATATAGGAATTAATAAAGATTATATATATGTAGGAAGTGTACTAGGTATAGGAGTTTTCATATAGTGAGACTTTTAGCTTTGATCTTTGTAATTTCCTTCACATTGTGAATAATGAAATTATCCCTTGATGTATAAATAAAGTTTATAATTTTTTGGTCATAACCTAGCCTTTTCTTTTGGAAATCTAGGCAATTTTTTTTTGATCCACAGCTTATAACATGCATGAAGCACTACGCGAAAAAATTCAATTATATGTATTTTTTTAGCGGTAATTAACAATTCTTTGTCAATATGCCTTAAAAAAAGCTTTTAGTTAAGCCACAATTTGTCTAATGGAACTTAAGTAATACCGACCAGACTTTAGCACTCTTTATTAATGTCAGACTTAATTCCGCAAGTTCTTTTTTTGTTTTGTCTGACAGCATGTTATCTTGTGGCAATATTAATTACAATTTTTACATTGAAGATAATAAAAATTTTTAATTTTTTTGTTTTGTGTTGATTTGTGTTTAAGTAATGCACATCGTAGTTAAACAAAAACATTTTTTGTTTAAATAGTCCAAGGACAAAATATATATTTACATATACATCTTTTTAAATATGGAAATTTTGTAATCTTGAAAATATAACACGTTATAAATATATACTAAAATTACTACAACATACCACTAATCTGATGGAATCAAAAATATCCTCTTTCTTTTTTTGGGAATAAATACTTATGACGTATATACATATGCTGTTTGAAATCAAGTTCACAAATTATCCCGTAACAACCTAATAGAAAAAAAGTACCACACAAATTTCGATGCCTTCTTCAAGCTAGTTGGGTTTGGATAAATAAAACTAACTTGGTTCCAATACCTTTAATTATTCAGGAATAAAGTAATTACTGATCAGAAAGAATATAATGAGTTAAACTTGCCAATTTTATCACACAATATATTCCACCATTATAATACAAACTCCTTTTACAAAATTTCGAAAAAGTCACACAATTTTTTATTACATCAAGTTAGTCTCTAGTTTCATTTTACTGCTACGGCCGTATTTGTGTTGTAATGATTTTATTTTTTAAAAAAAAAAAAACTTTTGGAATTTGTAATTTTAAAACTGTCCCAAGAATTAATGGTTTCTTTCTGAGACAAACTTAAAACAATAAGATCTAGAGTTTGAATCGACTCCATAGAGGAATAAATTTCCTAACTAATACTTCTCTCCATCCATAATGTTTTGGCCATGTTTTGCGCCCCTTATCGAAGTCACTTTATTTAATGCTCAAAGGTAAATTAAATCACATTATTCGATATTTAAATCCAAAAATTAAGATATTTTTTAACAACTATATGAAAAGTACTATAAATTAACATTTGTTTTTTTTTTGACAACCCAAATTTTTGGACACCACGTCGGTATAAGAACATTATCGAGCTTCTTAAATTTTCCAAATGATTTAAATTATTAGTGTTTTATAATTTTGCAAAATATAATAACGATTTACCGTTTATATAGTTTGTGTATAAGCCGGTTATAATCTTGGTGTATTTCTGAAACCAACCCACTTGAAATTACTCCCAGGCCCAAGCTTCTGTTCCCCAGCCCAACTCACTTAATTTCCCTCAACCCCATAACCCTCTCAATCCCACTAATTAATTCCCCCTCAACCCAATGGCCCCCTCAGCCCACTAAATTAAATGCCCAGGCGCCCATTTCGTTAAAAAACTAACATCCAGCCCACTAACTGTAAACCCCAACCCCTATTTCCCCACAACCCCTTCCCTAATAACCCGACCCCAAACCCGTTTTCCCCCTTTTCCCCCCCCTTTCTTCTTTCCCCTCACTCACGTTATTCCCAGAAAACAAACAGAAAACAAGCACAGAAAACAAAACGCAGAGAAGCAGATGCCAAAACGGAAATCCCTTCCCTTCAACGGACCCCTCTCTCCACGCTCCCTCCCCTCCTCGCGTTCCCCCCCCCCCTCCCCTCTGACTGTACTCGCAGAGAGCAGGCTGGAGCGCTAGCTTTTGCCACCGCCCTTGCCATCGTCCTTGCACTTGCGTGCTCGTCCCTTGAGACGAGAGATGATGCCCCACGTCGCCAACTAGGACGATTGAACGTTATCCTCGACGACCGTCTCCTTCTTCATTGTCCTTCCTCTTTCGGAATGGAGTCGAATTCATAAGAAGAGGGTGTTTGCTCTTTTAATGGAAAGGTTCGAAATGTCCAAATTTCGGAATCCGTAATTGGGGTCCCAAGAATTCGTTTCCCCCTTCCTTCTCCCCCAGGTGTCCCCGTCCCTTCCTATTCGAAAACCTAATCGTTCTGCCCTATTTAAAAACGCCCCAAAATTTTTCAAGAATAGGGGTTAGCAATTCCTTGGGTTCAGATTTTTTATCAAGAAATTCGAAAAGCATAACTTTGGCTGTAGACATTCTTTGGTTGGCAATTTCTGGTTTGGCCATTTTTTTACTGAAATTCCTAGTTTGAATATTTCTTTCCTCTTTCTTTCTCGTCTCCTATTTACCTCCTCACTGAAGAAGTCATTGTTAAAAATTGTGTGCTTTCCCTTCTGTGATTGCCGGAGAACCAGTGGGATTGGGATTTTTGATCAATATCTTCTCCCATCGTAGCGCCTTCGTGTTTCCTCCTTTTGGTGTTCCGCGTCTCTCCCTTCGGTGGGGGGTGTAGAGATCGTCTTCATAGTTGCTTCCGCAATCGTCCCCAATTTCGCTGTCTCCTCAGCCATGTAAAACTACTTTTTCGTTAGGTAAACTTTCTTCTCCTCTCAACATCCGATAATGGTAAAACTGATGGCTGAAGAACTGTGGTTTTGTTGTTTTAATGGTTGCTTGAAACTGTTTGGAATTTAATCATCACTGTGATTGTCCCTTTTGGCCTTTTTTGCTGGGAAACGTTAGCGACTATTTGTGTTGCTTGTTTTTCGCTGAAGTTTTGTTGTTTTTTCGGAGATCTCGCCTTTCTTTTCGATCCGTCCGTCGCGGGACAAGCCCTTGTCGTTGGTGGGCCTGACCCTTGCCACGACTTATGTTTGACTTCTAATTTATGGTCCTCGCAAGCTGTTCTGGTGATAATTTAACTTATTTTTCAGTTAGTTTAGATGGTACTTTTGGGCATTCTGTTTCTAAACATTGGCGCAAAAATACAAATAATGTTTGCGGGTTTTTCGTCGTTCTATCTTGTTTTGGCCCTGCTTTGTTTGTTGATCTTAGTTTCCTCTTTCGGTCGAGTGTCTTTACCGTCGGCCTTGGTTTTGACTGTTTTGTTAGGCGGCATAAACTGCTGTCTCGCCCTTGAAATTCCCATGTTTTGGTTTTAATTTATTGCGCTTAATGGTTCCCAGGCTTGTGATTCGTTTTGCCAGTCCCGTTTGTTTTTGCTCCTCCGCAAAGTGTTCTATCATGTTTAGCGTCTAGGCTCCCTCACTTCATGATATACATGCATAATGTGTCTCGTAATAGTTCAACCTCTTGTGAGTTTTTTTTTGGAGCCCCTCCATTGAGTTGTTTAGCGATTAGTTTTTAGATGTTTTTTAAATCATGCTCTTCGTCAAAATAATCTTAGTTCAATTCTCTAAAGAATTTATGTAACCTCTCATGGCTTCTATTTGATATTCCACGTCGATTTCCTCTATGTGTTTATCGCAAGTTTAGTGGCCTGGTTAATTTCCTTTCTGTTAGATTTTGACTCCAAGTGCTTCAGAATATGCATTCTCACGTGTTTCACAAAGTTTTTGGAAGAATATTTGAGGTCATTTGGATTTACCAAGCAAATATGTTTGTGTCACATAATCAACTGTAAGTATGGAATTAACAACTTAGTTGCTTATTTTCACTTAAGTATTGTGATCTATATTTTGCCATTTTGGTCCCTTTGCTAAGTAATTTCATGTGGTAAAACGGGCGTGATTTCGAGTGGTTTAAGTTTCCTCAGAATTTGGTCCTCCCTATATTAATATCTATGTCCTGTAGTCTCACGGGTTGTTTTGTGAATTTATTTGGGAATGTTTAATGTGATTTCCCTTGCAATTTATATCTTTTGTTCATATGAGATTCTAATCAATTGTTTTCCCACTTTATGCATGTAACACCCGCTTGAGTGTTATAAACTCTTGTCCCCTCTCCCGCCGTTGCGTAAGGGCCATACGGCGTTAGAATTCCTTTTTTCGTTCGAGTCATATACAATCCAGTTGCAGCGTGGTTTGAAGAAATCAAAGAAGGGCGAAAATTGGAATTTTTTTTATCCTACTTGCATTTTTGTTTGTACAGGGCATAGTCCTTGGTTTTTTTTTTTATTTCTTCTTGTAAATTACTATTTTTGTAATGTTTTCGAGTAGACAAATGTACAAAATGGGTCAAAACCCAAAAAGCAGGTGGTCCAACATCGTTCAAGAGGCGAACAGAACCGAAGTTTGACCCCCCAAAGCTCTCTCCCCCTCTCTTCTCTCTCTGCTCTCTCTCTCTCTCTCTCCGTTCTACTACTTGTTCATATTTTTTGCTTAATGCCTCTTTAGTTTAAGTTAAGAAAATTTTCAGCCCCATCGAACGCCTTCCGCTTTATATCGAATGTAAAAAAATTAAAAATCGAATCTTAAAACGATAAAAATTTCAAATTTTACAAATTTTGCTTAGAGTGAAAGTTTAAAAAGTTCAAACTTTATTAGCGAAATCTTAATAGCTAATATTTCCCCCAAGTTCGTTTGATTGTTAAAGGGCTTTTTTAATCTTAAAATTGAAAATTTTTTGCATAATTCAGTTTCCTAAACAAGTTCCAATAACAAAATCGCAAAGGTTGTTAAAAACAAAAAATATTCAATGAGTTAATCGGGTCGGAAAACCTTGATTTTTTTTTTAAGGAGTGTCTTCGGTGCCTTAAACACCTTCCTAAGACCTAATAAGAATCCCGCACCCCCTAAAATATTTTTCAAATAATTTTTTCTGTTTAAAGTTTTGTTTTGAAATGAGTTTTCTTTGATTTTCCTTTAAAAATTAGTGGGCGACTCTCTAAAAGTCGAAAATAACTAAAAAATAAGAAACTCTTTTAGAAATCACCCTTTTTTCGATAAAACAAGAAATGGCGACTCCGCTGGGAGTAAATTTTTGGAAGGATCTACCCTAAGCTACCTATTTGAACTGCTTTCAATAATTGTTTAAAATTGTTTAATACTTCGTTTTTTCGAAAATTGCAATTTTTCATGCATAACTTCCGCCAACGGCAAATAGTTGCATTAGGAGGAAACGGAAAGTTTTAACGCGGCTTCACCGCGACTTTCTCTCAGATATCCCAAGAAATTGTCATTTTGGGGAGTATCGAAAAATAGCGGAAGGCGGTCATATCGCGTTATTCGATAGCTCCAACCCCGATATTGTTCCGACCGGGTAACCGTCCTATTTTTGAAAACAATTCTAGAAAGCCTAAGGTAGAGCGAACCAAATCCCGAAATAGCGGGGCATTGCCTAAATGACCCCCTACCCCTGGCGTGTTGGACCATTAAAGACCCACCTTGAGTCCAAAACGGCCCACGTGCCTAAAATGGGACGTTCATTCTAGTTTGGTCAAATTGAAGGAATATAACGGGTTTCGAAAATATTTCAAAATGACGTATCATCCCTCAAATCGCTAGGCCCACCCTGGTAGAAAAAGGGTCAACATAATCTTTTTAGAACGCGTAATATTTTGTTTTATAATAAATGTTTTAATGTGGAATATGTTGTTTTATCGGTGTATATTCTAGCTCACCTTCTTCAAATACTTTTGAACCCATAAGCCACAAATATCAGTCACTATCCCCAAAGTGCGTTCAATATTCTTCCGAGTCTTTAGTTGTTCCTAAAAAAAAAAACTAACTCTTATATCTGAAAAGGATTCCCATTTCAAATCCAAAATTTTTGAGAAATTTTATCTTTTCCAATTCCGTCACCAATGAAATTAGAGTTACATCGCCAATCAAAAATGGTCGGAATACTATGAAAGCATACCGCCAACTTTGTCTCTACTCAAGTCGACGTTTTTTATTCACTATCCCCAAAGTTCAAGTAAACAAATTCCCCTGTCCCTATTTAAACCAGGTTGTTTTTTATATAGGGTGAGGTGGTTTCCTCCATATTCGTGAGCAGTATAATCTCCGATAAAGCAACTCCTTATGTGTTTTCATCACCCATATGCTAATCTTGTATTATTTATAACCACCCCGTCCCCGGGAACTAACATATTGGTCTTTTGGAAGTTTTTTTATTTGAAAGGTATTTAAACTGATCTGTTTTTGGTTAATTGGTTGATCATCCGTATTTCCACAAGGTCCCAAGGCCCCTAAGATTCCTTCCCCGCAAGTTTGCAAAAGAAAAGACAACAATGGGGTACGACACTGAGGAATTTGACATGGAATGAGTTCCGGTGGCTCCACCGCTGCCGTTGATAAACAATGAATTTGGATTTATGCAAGTTTTATGCCCAAACAGATGCCGAAATGAGGTCGAAAATGCAAAGACTGGCAAACGATTTGTCTAATCCAGTTTCATCCTTCAACCCTCCAAGAAGATGGAGGGAAACCCTCCCCTCCACTTTCCTACACAAGCAACGGACGTTCAGAACCTTCTTCTCTAACCCCTCTTCAAAATCCCCCATCCATTGAACTTAACCACTACCCAAATCTCCGTCACGCCACAATCCGTGTCCAGCCACACAACATCCACACAATACGAAACCCTTCAAATCCTCCATCTCCCTCAAAAACCAAAATCCACGGAACATGCTCAACCCTGCCCCCATCTTCATAAACCAAAATACTGATCCTCAAACCTTTTTCCCTTCCCCAAATTATCAAGCCACTCAAAATCCATAATCCTTCCCATTGTTTCCACCCATACCTCAAAAGACTACTTGCCAAACTCAACTTCAAAATGAACCTTACGCCAACTGGTTCCGAAGCTTGATCACTATAAGGACCAGGAGAGAGAGTGGAGTCAAAAGAAGAGGTATCAAGGTGAATAATAAAAGAGAGCTTAGGAAAGCCATGATGAGTTTTTTGCACTATATTCCCGAAGTCGATGGATTGAGCTATAAGGATTTATGCATCCATCCGACTCGACCTCCCAAAGGGTTTCAAAGTGCCTAAAGTTTTTCACTTTAATGGAACAGAAATCCCTAAGCACATCTGAAAGTTATTGTGGATCACTCGTGGGAGGTTTTGGCAAAAACGAAGCACTATTGATGTCGTCTTTTTCCGTTCGAAGTATAAATTGGAGAAGCTCTGGAGTGGCTCGCAATCACAGGAGCTGAAACCATGGCAAAAGTTTGGATGCACTCGCAAAGGATTTCACGAAAAATTTGGACTAACATAGAGATGCCCCCAAAAGTGCTACTACTTGGAAGAAGATCAGGCAAGAAATCTACAGAGAATTATCGGAGTACCCCTTGTTGGAGAAAAGAGGGCCGCAAAAGAGTTCAACAACCTCATGTCTGAACGTGAAGAGCACTGAAATGTTCCAATTTCGTACTCAAGAGCCTGAGTACTATGAAAGAATGTTGTGTATGATGGACAAAAGTTTTGTCGAGATTGTCAAAGTGGGAGACCTTTGGAAGAATGGTTTCAATACTGGAAAAGCTTCACCAAACTTAACCACGCATTTGCGATCTAATGGAAATCTGCTAGAATCAGTGATATGGATAAATCAAAGGGAAAAGTGGAGTAGTTAATACGATCACTGCTACTCCAATGAGGTCAGCTTCTCAAAGGAAATATCAAAACCATAATGTCATCAGAAAGATTTCCTCCGCCCAAAATCAGAAAAGCTTCCTAAGTGAATCTCAACTCACTTTATGAAAGTTGGAAGCATGGTAAATGCTCCATCCTATAGAAGGAGACCAGCCAATCCTTTTGGGAAAATTTTACAGAGCCCGACCACAGATGTGCGTATCATTCAGGAGCCGTTGTACCGACACAGAGAATTGTTTTTCCAACTCTGAAGCACAAGATACACAAACATGATCAACAACACTGATCGATATTGAGGAACCACCTGAATGTTTTTGAAATTTGGATACTCAATATGTGAGTACAAGAAACATTTTGAACTGAGTCAATTTGAAGATATTCATCATCAATGTCGAGAAGAACGAATGCCCACCATTGGCCAAATTCGCATATGAAGTTTTTTTTACCTTTCTTTTAAAATTTTCGCACATTTTTTCTTGTTTTTGGAACTACGTTCGCGTGAATTCCTCAAGAATGAGATACGTAGGCGGCCTATGTCGGCCTCAGGTCGTTTTCATATCAAACTGTCCTATTTTGGTTAATCTTGAGAGGGGAACGACGTTTTGACCTGATCCTCCTGATCCACCGGGATACGTCATGCCCTACACGGCCGGTCCATAATACCCATTAAGATTTCTTTCCTTCTAATGGAAACTGGACAGAATTTTTAGAGTATCTCAAAATTCATTGAAGTTGGACTTTCTTTAACGAGTCAAAAACAAAGACCAAAAATTCCTAATTCTACGTTTTTGGAACTACGTTTCGACCTGAAGTTCTCAAGAATGGATAACGTAGGCGGCTATGTCGGCCCCTCGGTCTTTCATTATCACATTTTCCTATTTTGGTTTAACCCTTGAGAGGGGAACTTGTTTTTGACCTGATTCTCCTTCGCCAACGGGATACGTCGTCAAACACAAGCGTCTTCGGTCCATATCCCCCGTAAGTTTCATTTTCTTCATCATGGAAACTGGACAGATTGTTTTGAGAGTATCTCAAAAATTCATTTTGAAGTTGGAATTCTTTAACAAGTCAAAGGGGGGGGCCAGAAGAACCAAGAATCTAACTGAAATTAGCTTTTGGAATGGCTGCTAAAAATTACGTCAATCGTAGTTGTGCAACTGGGACCAAAATTTTTTGAGATGATCCTCCACAATTTCACAATTCATTTGTTTTCTTATTAAGGTTAAACTGGACAAATTTTGAGTGAGGGACCTTCAAATGCCAGAGTTAGCAACCCTCAGAGTTAACAGAGCAAGTTTATAAGAGTTTCTTCTATATTGTAGACCCGGAACAGATTTTTGAGAGGGTCCTCAAAAAAAAAAAAAAATAACCCACAAATATGTCTATACATAATGGTTGGAGCGTGGGCAAGCCAACCTTCAAGAAGGAACATTGGTACAAAACCAACACAATCAGTCCCTTTCAAACTAAGAAATTTTTCTTTGGATGCAGGAACATTGAGTCCACAAAATGGTTTGTATGTAAAGCTGTCCAAGAATGACAATGCGTCATCTGCACCCATCCGTGGACTCGCGCAACAAAACTCTTGAAATCTTCCACCTTATTTTATCTCTATTCCTTTATATTGCCTCAAGTGATTTCTAAACAGTTTCTTTTTTAAATCTTGCAAGGAACATTGTCCGAGCCGTCCACCTCGTTAACAGTTGGACTATTTATCGAGCGTCCACCTCGCTAACAGTGGAACATTATCGAGCATCCACCTCGTTACAGTTTGGGAACAATTATTCGATCATCCACCTCGTTACAAGTTGGAAATTTATTCGGCCATCCACCTCGTTTCAGTTGGAACATTCGAGCCCGTCCCACCTCGTTTACAGTTGGACTATTTCGAGTCTCCACCTCGTTCCAGTTTGAACATTTAGTCGAGTATCCACCTCGTGAACAGTTCAGGAACATATCGAGCCATCCACCTCGTTCATTTGGAACATTAATCGAAAGCCATCCACCTCGTTCACAGTTTTGGAACATTATCGAGACATCCACCTCGTTACAAAACAAAGTGGAACATTACGCGCCCTTCCACCTCGTTACAGTTTTGAACATTATCGAGACTCCACCTCCGTTCAGTGGGAAACTTATCGAGACCTCACTCGTTACACAGTTGGAACATTAGCGAGACATCCACCTCGTTAACGGGTGGAACATTTATCGAGCCAAATCCCCCTCTTTTAATACAAGTTGGAAACAATTAATCGAGTCCCATCCACCCTCGTACAGTGGGAAACATTTTATCGAGCCATCCACCTCGTTACAGTTGGAACCTTATCGGACATCCCACCCTTTCTTTTACAGTTGGAACGATTATCGAGCTATCCAACCTCGTTTACAGTTTAACAATTATCGGCTATCCACCTCGTTACAGTTTGAACATTATCAAGCCATCCAGCCTCCGTAAAAAAAACATGCATCGCGAAATCATGCATCGCGAAAATCATGCATTGCGCAAATCATGCATTGCGGAAATCATGCATTTGGCGAAAAATCCATGCATCGCGGAACATCAATGCATCGCGCAAATCATCAATCGCGAAAATCATGCATCACAAATTCATGCACTCGCGAAAATCCCTGCATTGCGGAAAAGTCATGCATTTCAAAATCATGCGTTTGCAAAATCCAACAATAAGTAAATCCACGAGAGAATTCCATGCCTCGTTAAAATCATGCATCGCGAATTTGAAAATTTAATACAATCGCGAGAAGACTTGATAATACTCGCTTGAATTTCCTGCAACGACGAGAAGATTTCATGCCTCGTCAAATTTATTTATCGAGAATGAAGACTTTATACCTCGCTTGAATTTATGCACTGACGAGGAAGATTCATCCCTCGTCAAATTTTATTTAGCGAAAGAACTTTATACCTCGCTTGAATTAAAGGCAACGACGAGAAATTTCATATGCCTCTCAAAAATTTATATATCGCGAAAGAAACCTTTATCATCGCTTTGAATTTAGTGCACGACGAGAAGATTTTAATGCCCTCGCAAATTCCATATATCTGCGAGAAGCTTCATACCTCGCTGGAGTTAATGCGACATAAGATTTCATCCTCGTCAAATTTATACTCGCCGCAGAGAATGTCATTCAAACCGTTTGCTGAATTTTAGAATCCTGAGAAGAAATCCATGCCTCGTTGAACTTTGTCACATCGCGAGAAGATTTCATCCTCGCCGAGTAATGCTACGAGGAAGAATTCAATCCCTCGTCAAATTTTTGCACATCGCGAGAAAGATTTCATGCCTCGCTGAAAGCTATTCAATTGCGAGAGGATTTCAATACCTCGCAGGAATTTTTAACATTCGCGGGAAGATATTCACATGCCCGCGAGAGGACATAACATGGATAAGACGGTCCAATCGTGTTATCCCGAAAGCAATATTTATCCCCTAGGCCTCAACTGCCATTCTTTTATTTCTTTGATAAAAGTAAACGTCCAAGAAAAAGACATCGAAGATACGACAAAAGAAAACATCAATATCGCATCATCAACATTTATTTTATTTATTTTGACATCCAAAATGAAGAGTTACGATTGAAGACTATATTGCAAAACACACGACATAAGCTTTATTTGCTGGACGTCAGGACCGATTCGAGTCGACGTCCCTATTTTGAGGAGAACAATAAGTGGCGACACGGTAAAAAAGACACAGTCCTCCCATCCTAAATGCATTTTTTAAGCTGACGAGTTTTTATCTCAGTCCTTGTCGGAGCCAATCCAAAAGGATGAATGCTCAAAACCACAGGTGCGGACGACATTCAAAAAGGATGCAGCACAAGGTGGAACTTTTTCTTAGCACGAACTGGGTAAACACCATCCAAAGAGGAATATCACACTCTTTAGACGCGATCAGAGGAGCGACTCTCCACCAACGATCCGAACCACCCCCTCTCGAGTCACGCGGGTTTTTAGAAAGGAAAGTTAGTTTCTGTCCTTTATGTCTCCGCATCCAGAAGTCCCTATTTACTGAAGCAATTTCCCAATCCGTGTGACAATGCGCCAAGAGCTTGGAAAATTATGTTCCCCGTGTAGTTCTTAGTCCTGGGTGTGAGCGCCCACATTCATGGTTTAAGATGTTACAAGCCTCCTTTTTCATACTCGTTAATGTGTCCCATCGGTCGAAACCGAAGGGTTAGCTATCCTAATATTTTTCCTTTCCCAACCGATCGAGTCGAACTACACACATCTGAAAGCGATGTCTTCTTCCGCCGTTTTTCTTCTTAATGTAGGCCGATCTATGTCCGAAAACTCCGGCTGTCTTTCCCAACAGTCGCTCTCGATTTCTATTCCTCGCAGCATTTTGATACCCTTCATAATTCGGGGGGGGGTGTCCCGAGGTGGCTTTTTGATTCTTTCAAATTCGTCGTAAACTCAGCTTATCGAACTACAAGTTGCCTGAATTCTCCATAGATCTGAGATATGTAAGGAACCCGTTTGCAAGGGTTTCAGCCATATTCCTAAGAACCCCTTTGTCCGAGCCTTCTTTTTTAAAAATGAATGGGGTTTGGGTCAAATTGGTTGGTCATTATCAGTTTCTTTCCTCGCATTGCTTACATCCCCATCCGAGTAAAATGAGGGACAGTTTTGTTGACAACCCAATTTTGAACCCTCGTCGGTATCACATTATCGAGCTTCTTAAATTTTTTCCAATGTTACAATTAATTAGTTTTTTTTTAAAATAATTTTTTGCAAAATATAACGATTTAACTTAAATAATAGTTGTGTATATAGCCGGTATACTTGTTGTAATTCGAACCAACCCCAACTTGAAAATAATCCAGGCCCAATCTTCTTGTCCCAGCCAACTCACGTAATTTTCCTCAACCCAAAATTACCCTCTCAGCCCACTACCCATTTAATTTCCCCTCAACCCAATTGCCCCCTCAGCCCACTAAATTAAATCCCCCCAGGCGGCCCCCCCAGTTTCCGTTTTTAACTAACATCCCAGCCCACTCCTTAAACCCACCCTATTTCCCCACAACACTTCCCTAATAACTAACCCGACCCAACCCGTTTTGCTTCCTCCTCCCCCTTTCCCCCTTTTCTTCTCTTCCCTCCCTCCACGTTATTTTTCCCAAAAAACAAACAGCAAACGAGAAAACAGAAAAAAAACGCAGAAGAAGAATGCCAAAACGGAAATCCCCTTCCCTTCAACGCACGCGACTCTCTCCCCGCCTCTCCCCTCCCGCGCGTTCCCTCTCCCTCGACTGAATTCGCATCAGAGCATGCCTGGAGCGCTCAGCTTTGCCAGCCGCCTGCCAATATCGTCCTTGCCCACCGTTGCGTGTCTCGGGTCCTTGAGACGAAGAAATGAATTGCCACGTCCGCCTAACTATGAAGATTGAACTGATCTCGACCGTCCTCTCATCCTTTCCTCCTTTCGGAATGGAGTCGAATTCAGAAAGAAGAGGGTGTTTGCTCCTTTAAAGGAAAAGGTTTGAATTTCAAATTCGAATCCGCAGTGGGTCAAGAATTCGTTTTTTCTTCCCGCCCTCCTAATTCGAAAGCCCTAATCGTTCCTTCTATTTAAACGCCCCAAATTTTCAGAATAGGGGTTAGCAATTCTGGGTTAGAGATTTTTATCAAGAAATTCAAAAAGCAGAACTTTGGCTGTTAGACATTCTTTGGTTGGCAATTCTGGTTTAGCCATTTTTTACTGGAAATTCTAGTTTGAATATTCTTTCTCGTCTTCTATTTACTCCTCACTGAAGAGTCTATTGTTAAAAATATTTTGCTTCCCTTCTGTTGATTGCCGGAGAACAGTGGGATTGGATTTTGAGCAATATCGCTCCATCGTAGCGACTCGTGTTCCTCCTTTGTGTTCGCGTCTCTCCGTTCGGTGGTGTAGAGATCGTCTTCATAGTTGCTCGCTCGTCCCCAAGTTCGCTGCTCCTCAACAGGTAAAACTACTTTCGTTATGTAACTTTCTTCTCCTCTCAACTCCGATATGGTAACTTGATGGCTGAGAACTGTGTTGTTGTTTAATGGTTGCTTGAAACTGTTGGGATTTATCATCACTTGATTGTCTGTTGGCCTGTTGTGCTGGGAACGTTAGCGACTATTTGTGTTGGCTTGTTTCGCTGAAGTTTGGTTTGTTTCGTGATATCTCGCCTTTCTTTTCGAGTCCGTCGTCGCGTGACAGCCATTGTCGTTGGTTGGCTGACCTTGCACGACGTATGTTGACTCTAAATTTGTCTCGCAAGCTGTTCTGGTGATAAGTTAACTATTTTTCCAGTTAAGTTTAGATGGTACTTTTGCATTCTGTTTTAAACATTGGCGCAAATACGATAAATGCTTGCGGGTTTTTCTCTGTTCCGACCCTGTTTTGGCCTGCTTGTTGTGATCTTAGGTTCCTCTTCGGTCGAGTGTCTTTACGTTGGCCTTGTTTAGACTGTTTGTGGGCGGCATAAACTGTTGTCTCGCCTTAAAATTCCATGTTTTGGTTTTATTCGCTTATGGTCCAGGCTTGTTGATTCGTTTGCAGTCCCTTTGTTTTGGCTCCGTCAAAGGTTTCTATCATGTTTTAGCTTCTAGGCTCACCTCACTTCAGTGAGTATACATGCATATGTGTCTCGTACTAGTTAAACCTCTTGTGAGTTTTGGAGTCTCCATTGATCGTTAGCGTAGTTAGTTAGATGTTTAAATCATTCTCTTCGTCATCTTTAGTTTCAACCTCTAAAGGATTATGTACCTCTCATGGCTCTACATGATATTCGAGTCTGATTTCTCTATGTGTTTATCGCAAGTTTAGTGGCTGTTAATTCCATTTCGGTTAGATTTGAATCAAGTGCTTCAGAATATGCATGCTCACTGTGTTTCAAGTTTGTGAAGGAATATGAGGTCATTTGGATTTACCATGCAAATATGTTTTGTCACATATCAACTAAGTATGGGGAATGAACAACTTGTTGCTTATTTGCACTTAGTATGTGATTCTATATTGGCCCATTGTACTTGCTGAAAGTAGATGTCATGTGTAAAGGGCGTGATCGAGTGGTAAGTTTCCTCAGAAATTTGTATCCCTATATTAATTATCTCTGTCTAGCTAAATCGTGTTTGTTGTGATTATTTGGGAGGTTAATGTGATTACCTTGGCATTTATCTCTGTTTGTCATATGGAGATTCTAATCATTGTTCTTTTATGCAGTAACACCGCTTGATTTTTATAAACTCTTGTCTCCGCCGTTTCGGAAGGCCATAAAGGCTAAATTCTTTTCGTTCGAGTCTAACAAATCCGGCAGGGGGTTGAAGAAATAAAGAAGGCGAAAAATTGCGAATTTTTATCTACTTGCATTTTGTTGTAAGGCATAAGTCCTTTGTTTTTTTTTATTTTTTCGTGTAATTATATTGTATGTTTAGAGGAGGACAGGTACAAAAATGGGTCAAAAACCAAAGAGGGGGTCCAACATTCCGGTCAAGCGAACAGAACCGAAGTTGGACCCAATCTCTCTCCCTCTCCTCTCTCTCTCTCTCCGTTCTACTACTTGTTCATATTTTTGCTTTAAATGCCTCTGAGTTTAAGGTTAGAAAATTCCAGCCCCCATCGAACGCCTTCCGCTTTGATGAATTTAAACAATTAAAAATCGAATCTTAAAACGATAAATTCAAATTTACAAAATTGGGCTAGATAAAGTTTAAAAAGGTACCACTTTAGCGAAATCTTGAAGCTAATATGTCCCAAGTTCGTTTGATTTTAACGGGCTTTAATCTTAATTGAAAATTGCATAAGCAAGTTTCTAACAAGTCAATAACAAAAAAATCGCAAGGTTAAAACATAAAATAGTCAATGAGTTAAACGTCGGAAAACGTGAGTTAACGGAGGTCTTAGGTGCCTTAAAACACCTCTAAGACACGTAATAAGAATCAGAACCCCATAAAATATTTCAAAATTAAGTTTCTGTTTAAGTTGTTTGAGAATGATGTTTTCTTGATTTTCTTTAAAAATTAAGTGGCGACGCCTAAAAGTGAGATAACTAAAAATAAAGCAAACTTTTTAGAAAATCACCCTTTTTTCGATAAACAAACATTTTTTCGCATATTATTGATGAAAAAAATTCATTTAGGGAGCAAAATCTAGTAGGGATCTACTGGACTAACTAAGGAGCAGAAAGCACTTGATACAATATATAGCCATATATATATCGGTTGCTTATAACTCTGAAATAACGCGAACAGAAAAAGATGGAAAAATTTAAATTTACTGTTTTGATTCTAAGATACTGACTCATCAAGTGTTATAATATTGCGGCGTTGAGTTTATTTATTTTATACATATTAGTAAAATTTAATGCATATACAGGGGTTGAAAAAAAAAAAAGTTACATTCATATAAGCCTACTAGGTTGTGGGCAAGAAAACCTTAGAATGGGATATGAATTAACAATGCATAAATGGTGATATGTATGACAAAACATACCATTAATATTATATTAAAAAGACCTTAACAAAAAAAATGGAGACAAAAAGGTGAATCAAAAGAAAAAACCTCACATATTAGGTCTTTCACCCCAAAATGCATCTGACCTAGACATTAATTTAGGACTTATCAAATTTCAATCTTGTAATCTCTCTCGAGCCTGATTTTTTTACATCAGTCAAGCTTAGGGGACAGAGTTATCCATACCTCTGTGATGTAGGTAGCACAAAATATAGTCGAGGTGTGCATAAGTTGTCCTGAGCCGTGTTATTTAAAAAGATTACAAGCAAATATCTTGTTACCAAATTGCATTCGCCTTTATGAGACAATGGTTGAGCTTGCCTCTAATATTGAGACTCATAATTTCATTAGAGCCTCAATAACTTCATTTCAATGAACACAACAGCACAATTTGTTGACACCCTAATTCAACAATGCCCTCTCTAAGTCATCCATTTTGAAGTCTACAAGCTCATAAACAATAGGGTTGCTCCAAATTGCGAATTAGGGTTCGAATTATGAGAAATGCAACAAGTGCTTCTACTGAAACTCACATGGACTTTGTGCTCCAACTTCATCACCATTCCATAATGTTTTCGTCTTGTGAAAGATAATTTTATTGGAAGAAAAAATATGTGAAGGGAAACTAGAAGAGAAAAAGGCTTTGTGTATTGAGGTTGTGATTTGATATCGGTGATTGAATTGGAGGGAGCTATAAACGGTAATAAAAGATGAAAATATCCTATATATAAATAAAAGAGCAAAAAAAAAAAGATATACTTTTTATCATTGTACGATAAATGAAACTGCATTCACATTCTACAATTTGAAAATCAGAATGGAATATACCTACTTTTAAACTATCTCCTATGATCTTGAGCACTTTATGTAACGTACATAAAATTGACTTACACTCCAAAGTACTATCAAATTAATCGTTAAATCAGATCATGCTGTAAAGAGTTATTCTCATATTTATCGATCATTCCATTAATTAATGATTTACATTACTAGAGATAAAACTTTGTCTGTTGCTAATTTTTTTATTGAGCTATATATAGTCCAACATCGTTACCTAAGTCATAAAAACCATCAATAGAAAATCATTGCTTTACCATTTAATTTATATACATTAGAAATTAAGTTTAGAAATTAGATTACACCCCATATTTAATATTCATTACCAACAAATATGACCATAAAAACGGATATATGGCACGAAATTGAATATATAGCTTACCCGTTGTATGTTATGTGTCATAAATTTAATTGGCTACACGAGTTAGAAGGAAATGGTGTGGATCTAATGCTTTATGAAATATTCCCAAATATATAGTGCATCAATTACACCAAAGGGTCTCAAACAAGAAAGAGAGGGTCGATTGTATTCCAAGTTCCAAAAGGCCATATGCTTGTTTAGGGGGTGACAAGGATGATAGATCAGCCCAATTTTTATTGGGCCAAAGTGTGGGGTGGGGCAGGGGTGAGTGTATCGATTCATGACATAAATTTTAAAGTCGAATCACAGGACACCTACACTCAACACCAATGCATGAAGAAAGGAATATGCCAGACATTTTATGAAACTCGATATTTATCACAACAGCCTCCAAATACCAAAAAAGGTTATATCCTGCAATCCACTAAAGTATTGAACGCAAACTTTCACTTTTAATTAAAAATTTTAAATTTGAGCCTTTTAACAGTAAGACGATATATTCCTTGTTTTTTGGATGCAAATCATAATAAGCGTAGTTGGTCATAGATACCTAATAGGTCTTTGTGACATGTTGCAATAAGGTCCATGCAAATGTACTTTATTACAAAGTACTAAAAGGTGAAATAAATCATCGGACCCCCAAATTAAGAAAGAGGGTACAGTATATATATGGACATCCTTATCATAAAGTGATCTCATCAGAAAAACAAATTATATAAGAAAAAAAAAGTTATATGCACCTCGAAAGCAAAATATTTGTTCCTGTTATTTTATAATAACATCGTTTTTACTGAGCAAAATGGATTAACTTGTTCCATATTTCTTATTTATTGGCTTCTTGAATCTATATTTATGTAGCTATTAAAGCTATGTTTGATTTGTTATTTACCAATCAGAACTCACGTAATCTATTTTTAGAAATTTCCCTATACGTGAGCTCGCACAATCGTAATATGACACGCATGGCATTGTTTATCTCATGTGTGCTGGAAATGTTTGAAATGGATACGTGGAGCACATTGGCGACTCAAAGCTATATGCCTTTATGCTCTTGAAAACGGTTGATCCTACAAGTTGCCATTTTCCATGTACTCACAGTTCCACAAAAGCAGAACATGAACATAAAAATAATGCTAAAGACAAGTCTCTCTTTTTTTTATCGATCCGGCGTCGGTACATATGTTGGAATGACTATAAGTTGATTCGCGAATGACAGTAAGTTCATATTCTAGAGGGGACACTTTCCACTGAAAGTTATTTTCATTCTATAGGTGCTTGAATCTGGAGACATCTAACTCAAAGTCGCATGTATCCAAATCGTCCAACACCACAACATCAAGTTATGGTATTTGCCAAAGAAAAAAGTTAATTGCATGAATTAAGTCAAGATCTATCTTGACCATGATACTTAGGTCAATTGCAAGAACTTAGTCAAATCAACTCTTTCATTTTTTTTTGGTTATATCAGTGTTAGTCGTCAACATCGTCACAGTAAAAGAACAATGGAGTGAATAAACAAATAACATTTGCCAGATTTGGTTGCTGCAGAGAAATAAAAGGCAATGAAATGAACCTCTAACTGATTCTTCAACAAGCTAGAGAGGTCAGAGAAACGATGTGCACTCCGGCACTCACTAAAGGATCCGCCAAAGCAAACTGATTACACTTAATGGAAAAAATAAGATAGTCAGGCAGACGGTATAATATATGATACTACACGATATGAGTAAAAATTATGTATAATCATATATACTTCCGGTGAACGCGGTGTTAACCGACATCCTTTGGATAGTAGCTCGACACACTACCATGTAAGTCGATTTCATGGATTTGTGAGGTTTTCATTTGATATACAGTGTGTAAAAGCACAATCCATCGACAAAAAAACACTTATTATAGTTGAACAGAGGAAAACAGAATCGACGTGTGATCCATAGGCAATGCATAGTAGATTGAAACCTTTTATCATTTCAAAGAATCACATAACACAAAATAGATATTACGGTGCATCAATTAATAATGTGAAGAATCGAAGAACATTTTAGAGAGATTTAAACTTACTGCGCGACTGTAATGGATGTAGACCTTAAGGAAATTATTTTCCCACGTCCTCTAGTTCTTGTACAATATTTCTTGCAGAATCCTCAGCGGTAGTGCTGCAATCGTGTTACTCAATTGATTTCAAAGTACAAATTCCGTCAAAATCTGTTGGAATTTCTTGTAGTTTGTCACAATTCTTCAGAACAAGGCGTTTGAGATTTGGAAATTATTTCCCACGTCCTCTAGTTCTTGTACAATATTTCATGTTTTAAGATCATGCATTGCACTTGCTTTTACCTCACCATTGAATCTCCTTTTTCTAGCCTGGATCAAGTTCCTGCTAATTAATTCTTCCAAATAATCTATTGCCATTTCCTCCAAACTTCCAGCAGATGTCCTTATGAAACCTTCTGCGATCCATAATTGGATCAATCTCCGGGTATCAACTTCAAAGTATAGATAGAAAGCAGGGTTTGAGGTGATTAGGCAAGTGGTGATAACTCAAACCGAGCACTGCTAAGCATTTATCTGGATGACTAGCAATGATTTCACTTAAGGTTCGGGCAACATCCTTCCAACTTCTTAATGTTCGGGCCATTTTAGAGAGATGTCCTGCAATCACTAAAATTGTTAAGGGTAGTCCTTGGCATTTTTCTACTATTTCCTTTCCAATTTTTTCCAACTCACGAGGATGATCATTTTTTTTTAGTCCAAACACCTTATCACACAAACTAACTTCCAACCGTTTTCTAAACTCAGAAGGTTCATCTCGTGAGGGCTACAAGCATTTGCATACATCGCTACCTCATTTTCCCTAGTAGTCAATAAGACTCGACTTCCATTGTTGTAATTAGGAAATAATCCTCTTATACTATCCCAGACATCCCTACTCCAAATATCATCAACAATAACAAGGTATCTTGGACCCTTTAGCTTTTTCTGTACTAGGTCAGCTAACTCATTGTCATTCAGCTTATCATAATCTTTTGCGTTAAAATCTGTTAGCTTTGATATGCAACGTAAAGCCTCTAACAATACATTTCTACCTTTAAATTCTTGCATATTGTAACCCAAGCAACAATATCAAAGTGATGATACCTGATTCAACGTCTAATATATAAGCACACTAATCTTCCTTTCCACCATCAAATGTGGAAGAAAGTTCCTTTAGAAAAAGAACTTAACTTCAATTTTTCCATTTTTCATTCACACCTATGCTTAACTCCGACAAATTAATGGATCAGAAATAATGGATCTTTGAGCGATTTGCTTACTGTTATTATTTAAAACATGTAATTATAGTTGCACAGAGGAAACAGATTCAAAGTGTGAAACCTTCTATTCGTGTAATACTCCATAGGCAAGGCATAAAATAGATTAAAACCTTATTCATTTCGAACTATCACATCATACAAAATAGGTATTACACTACACCAATAGCTACAATAAAGAAAGGGCGAGACATGTATTAAACCGAATTATGAATTTAACCAACTCATCGAACATAAAACCGAATTATGATTTCACTTCTGAAAATATAAACTAAAAGGTTCTGCATTTGGAAGATGACATTAGATGGTCCCTCGAAACAAGAATCATGTCCCTGCATATTAAAGACACAAACAGAAGTCATCATCTTAAATTCGAAGAAGAAAAGTTATAAATATTAGTGTGAAGAACCGAAAACTTTTATGAGAGAATTAAAACTTACTACGACTGTTATGGATGTAGACATTAAGGATATTATTTCCCATGTCCTCTTGTTCGTGTAAAATCTCTCTACCAGAATCCTCAGCAGTAGTGCTGCAATCATGTAACTCAATTGACTCCAAAGTACATATTTCCCCAAAATCTGCTGGAATTTTCTGCAGGATCCAGCAATTCTTCAGAACAAGGCGTTTGAGATTCGGGAAGTTATCACTGCTGGCTTCCCAACACAAAAGTCCTCCACCACTCAGTAACAATAACTTCAAGCTTTTGATTTCGTCTTTATCACTCAGTATCCATTCAAGACTCAAGCATCGAGAACGTTTAAGTTTGAACTCTTCAAGATTTGGCAACATGATAAAGAGTTGATGTTATGTCTGCCCAATAAAAATAACACCGAGTTAAAGATAACCTCCTAAGTGATGTTGGAAAACCAAATCTCTTGATGGAGAGGTGACTGGTACAACTTAAATGCTTCGAGCTTAGTCAATGTGGACATATCTAATAGCTGGTGGGTAATCTCTTCTGCGTTAAAAGGTGCTCGAATGATCAATCTCTTTAAATTGGGAATGCCAGAAAAGACTTCATCTGTACAACTGTTGTAACAAAGAATAGAAAATTCCTCTAGATTTGGCAACCCTGCCACGAGACTTTCGGCTCTAGGACTGGGTAAATAAGAGGGTCCCTCCAGACGTACACATCTCAAGTTCTTCATCATCCAAATCTTCCTCGGAAAAGTTATATTGTTGTAAGGATAACTACCACAAAAAAATAGAGTTTACAAATTCTGAAGCTTTGAGATTGATTCAGGAATATCTCCATGAAATCGAACTTGGAGATATCTCAAATGAAACAAGTGGAAATGACTTGAACATTATATCTTCATTGAAGCTGGCCAAATACCCGGATAAGTTTGAAACTAGAGAAAAATTCATGTATTATAGGATCAGAACGGTAAACAGGCAATCTCCTGAAAAACTTAATACGGGGTTCAAGAGGTAGATTCAATCGAGAAAATAAGTAGATAGATCTGTCATCAGGGGGTAATAGCTTTTGTAGTAGTCATCGACTGAATAAGATTTGGTCTGAAAACTGAATCGACGAACACTATGCATTTGTGTTGGAAAAGTAGGGTAAGTTCTCTCAACATGCATATGCTTTGTCATTTCAGCTTCTATCAAACAGAACTCACGGGGTCTATCATGTATTCCACATGCTTTTATATCACCATTGAATCTCCTTTTTCTAGCTTGTATCAAGTTCCTGCTAATTAGGTCCTCCAAATAATCTATTGCCACTTTTACCATTAATTTTCGGAAGTCCTTATGAAACCTTCTGCAATCCATAAGTAGATCAATCTTTGAGTCTCAACCTTGAAATCCTCCGGGAAACTACTCATAGAAAGAAAGCAAGGTTTGAGATGATTAGGCAAGTAGTGGTAACTCAAACTGAGCACTGCTAAGCATTTATCTGGATGACTAAAAATGACTTTGCTTAAGGTTTGGGCAACATCGTTCCAACTTTCTAATGTCCTGGCAAATTTAGAGATATGTCCCGCAATCATTGAAATTGTTAAGGGTAGTCCCTGGCATTTCTTTACTATATTCTTTCCAGTTTCTTCCAATTCAGGAGGATGATCAAGTTCAGTTCCAAACACTTTATCACGAAGTAACTTCCAACCGTTGTCTAAACTCAAAAGGCTCATCTCATGAGGGCTACAAGTACTTGCGTACATCACTACCTCAGTTCCCCTAGTAGTCAATAAGATTCTACTTCCATTGCTGTAATTAGGAAATATTCTTCTTATTCTATCCCAAACATCTGTACTCCGAATATCATCAACAACAACAAGGTATCTTCGACCCTTCAGTTTTTTCTACACTAGGTCAGCTAACTCATTGTCATCCATCGTATCATAATCTTTTGTGTTAAAACTAACAGTTGACTTTGAGATGCAATGTAAAGCTTCTAACAATACACTTCTACGGGAAAAATTCTTGAGATATTGTAACCCAAGTAAGAATGTCAAAGTGATACCTGATTGTAAGATGATCATAAGCTGTTTTAGCTAGTGTTGTTTTACCAATGCCACCCATGCCTGATATTGTGACAACGTTTAGATCCCGTACTCGTCCTGTCAACCTATTAATTATGATCTCCAAGTCATCATCAAGTCCCTGCACATTATCATCTTTCATCATTGGATAACTTGTAGAAGAAGTTGATCAGCATCATCATGAGAAAGAATGTCCATCACCTGTTTCTTTCTTGTATCCATTTTTTCAACAACTGGTAGCAAATCCTGGTGTTGTAAAATTCCAAATGTCCAACTTGAGCCTTTGATGATTTGATGAGTTTTCAGCTCAACAACATCTTCTGCCTCACAAGCAGCAACTCTGATTTTTTCCTCAAAAGATTTGATCTTTTCATGGTCAAATCTTCTGTTCTTGCTAATATTTTCAAGGACATGTTGAATATTTTTTAGTAGTAGCATGAAGAGAATCGAGCGTTTTGGCAGTGTGATCATGAAAGAGTTCTCGAATATTTCGTTGATCAACAAGAGTTTGAAGAAGAGAAATTACAGCACTATAAGCTGCCATACTCAAAAATGATGAACATGAAAACAAATGGATATGTAAGGAGTGGATAGAATTTGATTGAACATATTAAATATTACTCAAAAGAGAAGAAATATGATAATACTACTTTCTTAAGATGTTCTTTGACAAGCCAAAGAATTTTTTTGTTTTTTGTGCTATAATCAGAAACTTATTAACCTATACTTTGAAAAGTTATTAAGTATTTCTTTTATGCTCTTATAATCAGTTGTTTAAATAATATGTTTTAGGAATAAGCATGTTTTGACCATTGGTGATTTAGTATTTTGTAAACGATAACTATATTGATGTACTGTAATATACAGGAGTATTTATTTTGTTTTATGTGATAATTCGAAATGAATTAGGTTTCTATTATGCAGTGTCTATGTGGGTATGTACACTTAAATATGTTTGGTTCATGTCATATTATAAATCACCTCACATAAATAAATAGTTGGTGATAATTCAGGAAACTCGTAAACTCTACAACTTGTACATGTAATATTTCACATTTCTGGTGACATTTCATATGTTCAACATCAATGTCAAAAAAAAAATATAATACATTCTCTATTAAGCATATTTGTATATATACTTCTTTCTGTTCTTCGATATATTTTCAAATTTATGAGAAAAAATCACATGTTTTTCATGTACAAGTTTTCAGTCACATTTCTGGAGTAAGATCAAGCTGCTTTCTCAATTGCTTCTATGCATTCTACGACGGATGCGTTGTTTGTCATTGCCGCTATTAGGGCGTCATGAAGCTTGCTATTATTTTTCAGTAGTGAAGCAGCAAATAAAACCTGCAAAAATTGAATCAGACAAACTAATGGTCTTGCTTGGATTTACTTGCAACATTATAATCAATGTCTTCGTTTAGCTTAGAAGTGGCAAAAGCAAACAATCTACGTATGTGTATGCATCTTGAATTTTGTATATGTTTGTATGTTGAAATATGTGATCATCTCATCACATACTTTTAATTACGTAGTTATATTATGTCTCACCACCTCCTGTGACGTGCTCTGATACCATGTTAAAGTGTGTGATGATTTCATATGAAAGCTTAAACTACTAGAGACTAAGACACTTTTAATTTACTTAATTATGTTATATATTTCAATAGTTTGTGTATATTTTATCACAGTATGTGTTCGGTTTTAGACTCACCGCCCATCTTGTAAGGTTCTGCTGCTGGTCTTTGCTAAGCGACGGCTTGCTCCTATTTAGAAATCTCTGTGAAGACAAACAGCAACAGTTTCAATTTAATGGTTTCAGAAAAAGGGCAATTTAACTCCAAGATAGTGTACACTAAACCTGAAGAGTGAAAAGGTCAGCTGATTGACCTACAACTTTATCATACTTTAGCCCTTCTGCTGCTAGCCCGGCCATCGCTACCACTGCCAATCTGAGAAATGTAACTACTCGTAAATAATTTTTGTTTCCGGTGAAAATTTTAGAAGCAATGATACTCATGTGAAAATATGAATAACTAGCAGATGTCTGAACCCAATTAGTAACCTACATATAGGCAGCAGAGGAGATAGACAGGATTTGAACATTATGGTTCGTGGTAGAGAAATTTTACCACAAATATTGATTTACTGTCTTAAAATCAGTTATTGTGTGACTTATTAGTGAAATTTTATAGAGGTTCTGAAGGCCAGACCCGTAGTCTAAAGGGCATTTACATTGTCTCGCCTTTCAAAGCAAGTAACTCCCTGTGTCCCAATTATATGACACCATTCTTTTTTAGTCTCGTCTTGCCCAACAAGAAGTTTTTTTTTAATAACTAAAAACAACTTAACGTTAATTTTTTTCTCGGCTTAATGAATGATTTACAACACAACAAAATACCTAAGGTTTGGTATAGACGACAAGATTCAAGTCTTCCCGTTTTACCATTAACCTGGTCCAAAGTCAAATGGCTGTCGCTAAATGAGACAGGAAGGAGTAATTAATGATTGTAGAAGAGATTCTATCGAAGTCGATACCTGGCAAGTTCTTTTGAGTCAAGCTGGCCCCTGTAGATAGTTTTTCAATTTTTCATCAATTTTAAATTGAACATGCTCTTTCCCAATATCAAAGTGAATATCCAAGTATCGGAACACCGATTAGGTAGGAAGGAAACTGAAAATTGAGATTGTACGGCTTAATCGGGGAAAGTTTACGGGAACCGCAGAAGCAAACAACAATAACAACATGCCTCGATGTCATGTATCATAACCAAAAATAACCAACAATAACTGGTCGAGGTCGTCTTATATGAATCTTCAATGTTTCATTAAGCTCACCTCATGTCATTATCATAGACAAAATAAAAATAAAAGTATAAAATATTTGAAAAACTAAAAACAGGATGTCAACTAAGAAATGAGCTGCTTAATGTCTGGCGATTCTCTCATGGTAATCAGAAAAAAGGATGAAAATCCATCAATGGCGGCTGAAGGAGCCTACATAAGAATAAAAGAATGCGCCATAACAACCTGCATGCAGTTAGAAAAAGCTCAACTGAATATATAGTATCATGCATATTATTAGAATAGAAGAACACCTAAAATTCTTTACTTACCCTGGGAAGGACTTCCGATTCCCAAAACTCCAAGATATGCTCCCGAATCAAGTATGGAACGAATGGAAAACCCCAATCCTGAAACATAAAGAAAGAATCAACAATTGTGACCTGCATGTATATGTTCTATTACAGATACCACAGTAACATCACTGTACTTCACAGCCATCTTGGTTTGGAGTAACACCCAGGCGAACAAATTACTGAGAATGGGTGACATTGTTATTACACTTTCGCGAAAACCCGTAATAGTGCTTCGATGTCGACATAAAAATACATCGGTGATATCTTTATATAGGTTCGAATTAAAAATGTTCTGGTTGCAGGCCATATGGGAACCATGTCATTACTATTCTCGATAATTCATGGGGTTCTGATCAAGCATAGAGCGGTCTTCTACCCCACCCAAGGCTTGGTGACAAATAGAAAGAACCACCTAGTGCGTTTTGCCTCCGTGCAACTACTTCATTGACACTTAGTCACACCCTGGGAGTGTGGGACATCTTAATTTGTAAGAACAAAACAAAAACTTGGCTATTCTAACAAATTAACCTTTGTCGATGAGGTGATTCACACTATTAAACAAGTGAGTCAGTAGTTAGAAAGACGTGGGGTGTTGAAATACCAATCCCACCCAACACCTCTTAGGATTGTCAACTTGGTTTACGTCCAGATAATAAATCAAGAGGAGGAACCCACAAACCAAACTAGATATAGTTATCTAGATTGACTATAAACAATAGCAACCAAATGAAAGACTACAGGCCCATAGCCAGTGAGGTTTTTGCCATACTTAACGGAGAATGAGGCATTATAAACACAGTTGAGATGTAATACGAAACTAGAGTTAAACAAAAGGACAATGAAACAGCAGAAAAGTAGGAGTAAGAGAACTTACACCAGGAGTTAATGGCCCTGCAAGAACGTCCAAAAACCCAGTTGTGCCTCCTACACGTAAACAGAAAAGCTGCTGCCATCACTGAAGGAAATCAGTATCAAACAGATTTTAATACGAAGTCCATAACAGTCAAATGAAAAAGACATAACCACATTAATCATCCGTTGTCAAACAACTTGATGTTTCAAGTAACAACAATTGGAACCCCATGAATCATTTGTAGGACACGAAAGAAAGCTAATTAATGTTGTAGTCAGATATTCTTTCATGATCGACAGATACCCAATGTTCCACTGTATGAAACAGTTGTGAACAATACATGTGCCAAAAACATGACGTTAGCTCAAATCATTCCCCTAGTTATCGCACCCATGTGAACATACAGTTCTCTTCAATCAGAATCAGAACAATATCCGAATTGAGAGCTACTGTCATCAAAGTAATAACAATACAATTCATCAAGAAATAAATTCTATTTCTGACAATTGGGATTGCAAGGTTCTCTGCGTTCTTTATTCCGAGAGTGTTCAGGCCTCTCTAAGAGAGTCTGCAACAGAAAAAATTTTAAGACCATTAAGGAGAACTATTGTCACACTGTGTGCTAATCAAATGAATGAGTAACAGATAGATACACATTGGTACTTTTACCCCTTTTAAATGAAAACGGACCGTTCGAGTGACACCATATGGTTGAGAACCCCACTTTTTGGACAACCGATTTCAACTAGCTGATCAAGCGCCTCTTTACGGCATTGCTATCTTCTACAATCAAGAGGAATATGGCACATAAACAGTTTAAAGAGTACTTGCCAAAAAAAAAAACTTACCCATTACTTTTTGCCGAATTTCATATCTAAATTAGGGAGACATTAATTATTAGCATAATACATAAACATGACTTTTAATTTGGTTTCTAGGGTGCACCAATAATATTTAAGCATGAGGCAAGTAAAATTTTCAATTGAAAACGGTTGTGGACCAGGATTTTTAACCCAGAATTTGAAGGCAAGGAGGTATGTCTTCACTTCTACCAGCAGACAGGAGGAGCAAATTGAATGTCATTATGGGTGCACATTTTATTATATTCATTTTCTATCCGTTTCTCAATATATATATATATATATATATATGATTGTTACGAGTGGCACGTGCAACCACCTTTACCATGTGGGTCCGCTCGGCGTACATGTCACGACCCCCAAATGATCTCGTGAGTGGCACCCACCTTTATCTACTAGGTGAGCGGAACCAACAAATCTAAACTCCAATATTCAATACTAATAAACAGAAAATAGTGCGGAAGAATTAAGACTCATTATCCCCAAATCTGGAAGTCAATCACAAAGAAAATCTATCTTCAACTACAAAGTCTAAGGGCTGCCGTGATAATCGAGCGAGAGGAGTCGTAACACCAGATCTTAGCGCGGAGTTTTTTAAGAAAACAAATACGGTAAGAAAATGGTCCATGTCCGAAATTCAAAGACATCAAGACTGAAGAAAAGATCCCAGTCCAAGCTAGAAGCGTTAGCTCACCTGAAAATCGATGTAATGAAGACTGGCTAGAATTGAGGGCGAGTAGTCGAAGACGATGGCACACTTGCTGCACTCCACCAAAATTGTACGAGCCTAAAGGAGGAAAGGATACCAACGTAGGGGGCAGTACACGCTAGGAACACAGGGCTCTGTGCGGAGACACTGCGGTACGTTCGCGCGTACCTAATCTCGGAGTGCGCCGAGACACGAGCAGCACCACAATAGAAAAACAATATGTTACCGAATAATCATATACAGTCAACCACAATACTTAACAGATGGGGGGGCAGGCAGACAAATCAATAAAGTCATAGTGACAACAACACGCAATAATAAGTTACAACATCAATACAATATCAAGCACACCTGTTGAGGACTAATTGCCTCACACCATAACTCATTGGGAAATCGTTCTTTGTGAATTTGAGTAAAATAATATAATTCAAGATTCTTTTCATTAAAAATACCGTTGTCGAACGTGGACACTCCGATCAAAATTACCGAGTGTCGGAAGTGGACACTCCGATCCAAAAATACAGTATGTCGGAACGTGAAATTCCGATCCAAAAAATAACCGTGTCGGAACGTGACACTCCGATCCAAAAATACCGTGTCGGAACGTACACTCCGATCCAAAAATACCGTGTAGGAACGTGACACTACGACAAAATACCGTGTCGGAACGTGACACTCCGGATACCAAATGCTATTTAATTATTAAAACGGTTTTCCAAAGCATTTTATTGCATCAAGCCTTCTTTTTCAAGGCATCACTTCAAAAGATAGTTTCAGAATAAAAGTTTTCCCCCCCCAAATAGTCTCAAAATTTAGGCAAACAACACATCATAATAGTGCAAAACAAAAAATCAAGTTAAATGGAGACTTTACAATTCAGCCAATAACCGGAAAAGTTAAGGGCAAACGCAGCTAGGTGGAAAAGATGCCTAATTAGGTCGGACCACTATCAATGCATATTTAGAGTTTATCATCAAATAGTGGAAATAAAACAATAACCGACCTCCACAGACGAACCGAATCAAGCAAGCTACCTCTCAAAGCTTTGTCTTTTCTTATGCCTAGAACCCTTTCCAATCCGAAGTCCCAAAATGATGGTTTCTTCCTTCCCATTTCACGTTTTTCACCTCACTGCCTCTCAGTTGATTAGTTCTTTTCTACGTCAACTAAGACTTCATTCTTTATTTATAATGAACGACTATAATAAACAATGCTAAAAGAAATACTCCCTTTTAGCCTAAAGTTACCTCCATTAAATCCACTAACCACATTATAAAAGTTACTCCACTAAAACATATATAATATACCAAAAACATACACTAATTATTTATAATGACACGAAGACTATAAATAAACATTGTAAATAAATCCTCCATAGCTAAAGTTACCTCCTTAACTCCCCTAACTAATTTCATAATTAAGCCTACTACACTAATTATATAAATATAATAGTCCAAACACCCAAAATAAATAAATAGTGGAAGCTGACATCGTGTGGGATACGCCAGGGATAGGGTGTGTGACGGTACGTCGATTAGTTAAATATTTATCAGAATAATTCTACACTTCAAAACGACTAAACAGGGTACAATAGGATACCATTACCCCATCGTGGTCCTCGAACGATCAAAAGAGAAAAAAAAAAAGGATGAAACAAGGGTACTGAATCTGTCGGAACAGCTGCGGATATGTTTCTGTATATCAGCCTCCTTCTCCCAAGTGGCCCTTCGTTCACAGGTCCGATTCTTCCATTAACTTGAATGGATTGCCAATTTTCCCTTGATATCAACTTGCGGACTTCTCTATCTAGATGGCCACAGGCTCCTTCTTCAGGAAGTCAAATTCTCAGCGAGCAGAACCGAATCCCACGAATGATGTTATTTTCATCCCCATAGATAACGTTTTCAACATGGGACACGTGAAATTACGGATGCACCTCCGGACAGCTCTGGAGGACAAAGCTAATTATAAGCCCACCTCCCCTACTCGATTAAGTACCTGAAAAATGGTCCAATATACCTTGGACAATAGCTTACCCCCCCTTTTCTGTCCAAAACCGCATCAGCCCCTTTCCGGCGGAGGTGAAACTTTTCAACAAGACTTGTCACCTTCCATGAACTCTAGTGTCTCTACCTTCGATCCGCATTATTCTTTTGTCTACTTTGAGCCGCTAAAAGCTTTTCGTGAATAGCTTTCACCTGTTCCATGAATCCCTCAAGTAGATCCGTTACCCCGGTCTGACCTCAAACGCATCAAACCAACCAATGGGAGACCTACATCTCCTCCCATTACAGTGCTTCCAATGGAGCCATGTCAATCTGGAGTGATAGCTATTATTGTATGAAAAAACTCCGCCAAGGGACAGAATTATCCCAATGGGCCACCAAATTCTATCACACACGCTCGGAGCATATCTCCAACACTTGAATCGTCTCTCAGACTGACCATCGGTCTGGGATGAAATGCAGTACTAAGGTCCAAGCTAGTACCTAATTTCAGCAGGCAATGTTCTCCAAAACCTTAGAAGTAAACTGCGTACCTCTATCTGATATGATGAGAGTGGAAACCCATGTAATCGAACGATCTCTTGAGATATAGAGTTTGGCTAACTCTTGCATGTAAGTCATACGTGACCGGAATAAGTGAGCAGACTTGGTACCTAGTAAACAATTACCCAAATAGAATCAACATTACCCAATGTCTTTGAAGACCAACCACGAAATCCATTGCAATTCTTTCCCACTTCCATTCAGGAATGGGCTTCTCTGTAAAAGTGTTCCTCAGGGCCTCTGTAGTGTTAATACTTTACTGCTGACAATTCGGGGCCATGGCAAACAAAAAAAAATCAACAATGTCAGCTTCATTCTACTCCACCAAAAAATGTTTGCCTAGGTCACGTTATATTGGTTGCACAAGGATGTCTAGAATACCTTGAACTATGCAGCCTCTGCGAGAATAGTGTGATAAATCATCAACACGGGCACAATACCCTTACCTAATTCTCAAAACGGCCTTTCCTCATCAATCATTGACTCTGGTTAGCCTCTCCTCGCAATACCATATCTCGAATTCGGCTCAGTTCTCATCAGCAAACTGCTTTCCCTTAATCTTGTCAGAAAAGAAGATCTTGCCTCACACAGGCTAAAAAAAATCCTCCTTTCTTAGCACTGTCCAGCCTCATAAAAGTCATTAGCCAAAGTCTGAACCCTCTCTAGCCAATGGGCGTCTAGAAACCTGTAAGTGGGCTAAACTACCCATTGCTCCATGCTTTTTACTTAAAGCATCTTGCCACACACATTTGCTTTTCCTGGGTGATTAACAAAATAGTAATATATAGTCCTTCAACAGTTCCATCCCAACTCCTCTGCCTCAAATTCAAATTCTTCTGAGTAAAGACATACTGTAAACTACGATGATCTGTATAAACTTCACAGCTTGAACCCATATAGAAATGTCTTCCATTGCCTTTAAGTGCAAAATATAACTGCAGCCAATCCAAATCATGGGTAGCGATATTACGTTCATGCCCTTTTAATTGCCCGAAGATAAGCAATATTCATCCTTCTCCATGCATTAGCACTGCACCCAAAACCAGAATAAGATGACATTCACAATAAACACTAAAAGTCTCACCTCCACTGGCAAGGTAAGAATTGGTTGCAGTAGTCAACAAGGTTTAAGTTGTGGAGCTTTTTCACATTCATCCGACCATACAAATGAAACATTCTTGCTAGTCAAATTTGTAGCTGCGAAGCAATAGAAGAAAAACGAAAATCCCTTACAAATCGACGGTAGTAGCTAGCAAACACCAACAAAGCTCCTTACCTCTGTAACATTATTCGTAGGTCTTACCAACTTCGTCACTGCTTCAATCTTCTTAAGAGGGTGTCCACCAGCACCCCATCCTTAGAGACCACGATGCCAAGAAGGACACTGAATCTAGCCAAAACTCCACTTGGAGAATTTGCCATAAAGCTTCTTCTTCCTCAACAACTCTAACATATTCCAAATTGGCTCCTCATGTTCTTCTCTAACTCTTGGAGTATATAAGTATGTCATCAATGAATATGATGACAAAGAGATCCAGAATGGCTTAAAAAATTCCCGTTCATCAAACTATAAAAGCAGCAGGGGCATTCGTAAGACCAAAAGAATTACTACAAATTCGTAATGCCATACCTTGGTTCGAAAGCAGTCTTTGTGTTAAATCCGTTTTCCCGTTATTTTCAATTGAGTGATAACCGGATCCAAGTCAATCTTAGAGAAGAGAGACACAAGCACCTTGTAACTGATCGAAAGTCATCAATGCGAGGAAGGGGATACTTGTTCTTAATAGTTACCTGTTTAACTGCCGGTAATCTATGCACATCCGGAAAAATCCATTCTTCTTCTTCACAAAACCAACGGAGCACCCAAGGGGATGCACTTGGGCTAATATAAAACCTTTACCTCACAACTCCTGAAGTGGGGCTTTAACTCCCTTAAACTCCGCGGGAGCCACATTCTATAAGGGGAATGGAAATGGGGCGAGTATCCGGCTCCAAATCAATACAAAAATAATATCCCTAGCGGGTGGCATCCCAGGAAGGTCGCAGGAAACACATCACAGAAATCCAGACTATCGAAACAGACTCCAATCGAGGTACTTGGAGAGTATCATCCCTGAGTGTGCCAAGAAAGCTAAAAATCTTTACTAAACAATCTCTTTTAGCATGAAGAAAAGAGATAATACGACCTGAGTAGAAATATAGTCACCATGCCACACTAATGGGTCTATCCCAGGCTTGGCCATGTTACAGTTTTAGCGTTACAATTAAGATTGCAAAAATTTGGAGGAAAGCCAAGTCAACCCAGAATTACATCAAAACAACCATTCTAGAATGATCCATCTACGTAAGTGTACATCCCACAAAAGTCACAGGACAAAACCTAACACCTTCTCAACTATCACAAGACTCACCCACAGGAGTAGAGGACACGAATAGGCATTATCAAGTAATCACACTTCTTAACTCAAGACCGATAGCAGCAAATGAGAAGATATATATGAAAAGTGGATCCAGGATCAAATTAATACTGAAGCCATGCAATCCAGACCAAAGAGTACTGTGATAACAGCACAGATTGCATCCGCTCAGACCGCCCGGGAAAGCGTAACATGAGCCTTATCTTGTCTGTCCATTGCCCCTACAAGATGCGGTGCAGTAGTTCCAACTTGCCTCCACCCTACTTGATTGGGACCACATTACCTTGACACTACGTCCTCCAGAATGGTGGCCTCTCCCATGACCACCTCTACCTCTAAACTATTGGGGGTCTGTAACTTTGTTTTGGACAAGTTCTCTAATATGTCCATCTCTCCACATCCATAACAATTTATGGAGTTCTAGCATAGGTCTCTGTGAGAATAACGAAGTATGGGGCTACCTCAAACTCAGAAAAATGTTGACTGGTCTGCGATGGACCCCCAGTTAAGCCTGTAGTGAGAATGAATAGGACGGGCTGGGTAACCTCCTGAACTATGCCCGCTAGAGTAAGAACCACTAAACTCAACCTCCCTTACGGAACTTCTTAAATGTCGACACCTGGTGAAGTTGTCTAGCTTCACCCCCTCTACCTCTATCACAAAATCAAACCACGTCCTGAAAGGATTTTGCTGCGCAGCTTTACCTTAAGGCTGGGATCGGCATAATCTGACCTCAATCTTTCACAAAGCGGCGGAAATCGCTCTTGTTGACTGAAGCCAAAGCTGAGTGCATACCTGGATAGTGACACAAAATTTGGCTCATAAGCAGCAAGGAATCCTTCCTTGCCTCTAGGCTCAGGAACTCATCTCTCTCCTATCCCTACAGTCCGGAGGTATATTTACTCTTCCATAAACAGCTTAGAAAATGATGCCAAGGTCATGGGTGGATGCCCCTGTGCTGATTGGACACTCAACATACGCCGCAACCACATTCTGGCATCCCTGAAACTGATAGGTCACAAACTCAACACTGAATCGTTCTAATATGTCCATCTTTAGGTAGAGCTCATGACAATCAACCAAAAAATATAGGCATCCTCAGATTTTCAGCACCCTTGAAGAACTGGAGGTTTTAACTTTAAGAAACTATGAAAAGTTCATGTTGATCGCCGCATTATAGGACCCGTAGTCAATCGAGGGAAAGGAACGGAATGTACTACTTCCAATGATGCCTCCATGCGGGGAGCCACAGCAGAGCATGTTGCACTCCCGGCAACCATGAGGTGCTGGGGCAGAAAAAACACTGGAAGTGTCATGGCCTGATCAGTAACCCCTAAGATAAGCAAGAACCTGATTAATCATCTTGGGGAAGGCTGGGTGGGGGTGTAATTCCTTCATCTTGACCCCTGCTCATTTTCCCATTCCTCACCCTCTCTTACTACCTCATCAGTCGGTGGAGGGAGGCACGGCCCTATTCCTAGCTGAGACCAGGTGTTGTCAACTAATTCTTAATGGGAGTCTACCTACCGACCTCTACCACAGGCCTCTTGCCAATGCTCCTCCTCGAGCTACAGCCTCAATGGTTGGCCGACGCACCCTTGTCTTGGCCGGTGTTGGTGTTGGCACAGACGTTGCTCTAGTTCTAACCATCGCGAAATAGAATGAAGATGGTAAGATACAATTGTATCACCTAGATACCAATTGGATCCAAGAATAGCACGACAAGAAGGAATGAAAGAATGGAATTTTCCTAAAGTCTTATAGCCCTCTCAAAGAAAAGTAAAGGCGTCCCCCTTACCAGTATAAGGATCTACTAGACTCGTTCTTGTGGTGATGAAGACCAACGAACTAAGGCTCTCGATACCACATTTGTCACGACCCAAAATGCATCTCGTGAGTGTGAGCACCCACCTTTATCCTACTAGGTGAGCGAACCAACAAATCTAAACTCCAATTATTTCAATATAATAAAAGAAACGGCGGAAGAATTAAGACTAATTATCCCAAAATATGGAAGTATCAATCACAAGAACATCTATCTTCAATACAAAAAGTCTAAGAGTTTTTAAGAAAACAAGATCAAATAAGTAAGACAATGGGTCCATGTCCGAAATTCAAAGACATCAAGACTTGAAGAAGAAGAAGATCCAGTCAAGAAGCTAGAAGCGTTAGCTCACCCTGAAATCCGATGAATGAAGACTGGCTTAGAATTGAGGGCGAGTCGAAGGACGATGGCACACTTGCTGCCACTCCACAAAATAACAAAGAAGAGAAAATACAAGTAGGGGGTCAGTACAAGGAACCGTATGAGGAGGTATTCATCGGCCACTCAAAATAAAAAACAATATGTACACGAATAATAATATACAGGTCGTCCACAATACTAACAGATGAAGCAAACAAAACATAAGTCATTGACAACAAAACCATAATAAGTACACCACATCAATCACAATATCAAGCACACCTTTTGAGGACTCAGCCTCACACCATACTCATTTGGAGGAAAATAGTTTCTTTGATTTGAGTAAAATAATAATTCAAGATTTCTTTTCAATTAAAAATACCGTACTGTCGGAACGTGACACTCCGATCAAAAATACCGTGTCGGAACGTGACCACCGATCCAAAAACCGAGTCGGAACGTGACATTCCGATCCAAAAATACCGTGTCGGAACGTGACACTCCGATCAAAACTACAGTGTCGGAACGTGACACTCCGATCCAAAAATACCGTGTCGGAAGTGACACTCGATCCAAAAATACCGTGTCGAAGTGACACTCCGATCCAAAATGTATTTATTTATTTAAACGGTTTTCAAATCATTTTATTCCCATCAAGCTCTTTATTCAAGGCATAACTTCAAAAGAGAGTTCAAGAATTTAAAATTCAATGGTCTCAATATTTAGGCAAACACACAAATCATAATATTACAACCAAAAAATCAAGTAATATGAGACTTTACAATCTCATCCAATAAATTAATCAATCGTATTTTAGAGTTTTCTATCACATAGAAATAAACCATACCTACCTCCACGAAGAACGAAATCAAGCAAGCTACCTCTCCCAAAGCCTTGTCTTTCTTTTGCATCAAGAAAACCTTCCAATACGAATCAAAATGCTTGTTTCCTCTCCCGTTCACGTTTTTCCATCACTGCCTCTCAGTTGATTAGTTATTTTTATCTCAACTAACGACTTCCTTCTTTATTTATAATGACAAGACGATAAATAATTACAATTGTTAAAAGAAATCCTCCATTAGCCAAAGTGAAGTACCTCCATTAAACTCCCACTAACACCCCATTATAAAAAGTTACCCACTAAATACATCATATAATAACCAAAAACACACTAAAAATTAGTTATAATGCTAAGACTATAAATAAACAATTTGTAAATAAATCCTCCATTAGCCTAAAGTTACCTCCATTTCACTCCCCACTAAACTAATTTCATATAAAGCTACTCCACTAATTATATAAATATACTAGTCCAAAACACCCAAAAAAATAAATAAATATGGAAGCTGGACTCCGTGTGGGGATTACGCAGCGTGTGACGCGATCCGTCGCATCTAGTAAATATTTATCAGATAATTTCTACTACTCAAACGACTAAACAGGTCGTTAGCAGTACACTAGTAAACACTTAAATAGCATAAAGTGAATAAAGTAATACATTTGTCTTATGTGACATTAACCGCCATAGATCACAAAAATTGTCATATGTATATCTATTAATTCAATTTTTACAAGTTTTAATATTTGTGTCAAGTTAAAAGTTAATGTCACATGCCTCATTATTTATGACACACCTCAAAAATGACAAGACAATTATAAATACGCCCAAAAGGAGATAAGATTAAAATTTCGATTAAAACAGGGGATGTACCTAGAAATGGCGCTTTGGAGGTTTGCAAATCAACACCAGTGATGAAGGAGAAGAGAAGCTGCGGTGAGATCGACGAATTGTGAAGCTCAATTTTCCAGAAATTAATAATGGATGATTACATTGTACTAAAATTGAGAAGGCGTAGTAGTGAAGAGAGATGAGGTAGAAATTGAATTTTTTTTTCCTCAAAAAAATTTTTTGGGGGAATTTTTTGGGATAAACTAAAAGCTTGTTGATAATGTCGGGTGTTGGTTTAAACCACAACCGAAATTCTGGAGTACTATTTTATGTCTTTTAGTTTGGTCGTTTAATTTTGACTTAAATAAAATAAAAAATTAATTTTGGTGTGAAATTAAATATATAATTAAATATTTTTTTATTTTATGTATTAAACATGTCAGACATGTTAAAAGTAAAATATAATAGAATTATTGAAAAAAAAAAAAGGTCTTTTTTTAATAAACTAAAAAGAAAAGTCTGACAAACAATTAAAAGTAGGAAGTATTTGTTAGACACTGAAGATATAGATATGTAGTTTAGTTGATTAGTTATTAACTCTAACTTTATGACGGAGCTGATCCCTCTGTAATTTCTTGGACCATTTTGCCTTACCATCTGTTTTTTTTTAAAAAGTGTCCACTTTTTAACGAGGATATATGTAATTGAGGAATGTTTTTTTTGACACTGTTCCCTATTTGAATTCGTCTTTTAAAGTAAAATTTAGTTAAAGAGGACTTTTAGAACTCCAATATCGGCCATCTGTCTTTGTCTTTCTTATTGTAAAAATGATCAAATTTAGTTAAATTGTTACATATTTGGCCAAAAAAAAAAGGCAAACTAACACAAATTACATTACATCTAAAATTATAGAGAACAAAATTATTATATATAAGAGATACACCCGCCCCGGCCAATTTTGACAGTTTGTGGCGGTACGGCACCAGAAGCGCACATAATAAAAGGCCAACCCTAATTTAGTATAAATAAGGTGTTTTTTCCATTAAAACTTTTTATTGATGATTCGTTAATTGAGCTTAAATCTATGACTGAAGACACCAAAATGGTACGTCTATATAAGTTTGAAGGGTAAAGTATACTCAGGATCAAATCTTTAAATAAATGCAATTTTTCGGGGGGGAACTGTACCCAAAGAAGCACAGGATGGTAAGAAACAAATTCCCGAATTCCAAAATTTAGAACTTTCCTATTTCTTATAAAAGTCCTCAAACTTAGGGGAGAAAGGAGGGAAACACCCAATTGCTATATTTTCATTCCCCCCAGGCACTTGCAGGCATCAATTTCATGAAAGTCAAGTTTTTCCACAGCATGAAATAACGCAACGATCCTTCTCATCCTCTGTCAAAGACAGATAAATATCTCAATTACCACTTACTTTTAAGCTTATTCACGCTGTCGACACGCCCATGGCCAGCGCAGGACGGTAGTGTACCCGATTGGCAATATTCGTTAACCACCCGGAAATGAGACCGTTTAGATTTTTTAAAAATAGCGTCAAAATCACTCCAAAAATATAAATTTTAATAATTTTTCATTAATTTATTGATCATAAGCCCACACTCCTAAAGAAATAAGTATTAATTTGGTTTAATTAGCCAAACCAATTGTTATATTTCATAATTAAACAAACTAGTCAATACAAATTATAAAGGGACTATTTGGTTCATTTGCCATCTAACTGATCAACAAGGTCAACATTTATAGTATGGGACAACTACAGCATTGTCCCTCAACAGATGGTCCTACAACGTGTACACCACTAGTATCTTTTCCAAAAATTAATTCAACTCTTTATCTATTCAGATATATAGGCCATAGACATCTTGGAATATTAATAAAAACCCTATAAGTAATGAATATCTAAAGATGGTTCAAACAAAACAAACGTAACAGTTAAATGAGTGCCGTTTCATGATTTGAACTCATTCACTAAAGTCCATAGAGATATGTTATTATTCGCTATGAGGTTGCCTCTTCAATTCAAACGACGACAACCTAGGGCAACAATGCATTCTGCATTTAAATAAAGGTACCTGAATCGTCCATAAACCTCAAGGCGGTGAGTGTAGAAATGATCCTAGCACAATGCAGTTGTGATATCACAGCTCTACACGCATGACCAATAGATCGCACTAACACCACAAAAAAAAAAATAGTTCTAATTATAAATCTTACAGATGTAGATTGGTTTTGATGGTAATGTATGATCATTCTAATTTGCATACTTTTTGGTAGAGAAAATGAGGTCATTCTCAGTTCCAAAACTGGCTCTGGATAAGTCCTTTTGTTTTGTTTCCTATTTTCTCTTTTTTAGAAAACCATTGAGTTAGTCAGGGTAGAACCCTTTGATCCAATGGCCAAATTGTGGCACAGATAGCCTGGTCCATTTTCTTCTGCACAAAAAGAGAGAAACTCTACCCTTACAATCAATAAATTAATATGTACATTTTTTATATTTTTAGAGAAATATCAAATATGTTATAAATTGATTAATCTACAACCCAATATTAATAAAAGATGAATTACTTCTTTAAAAGTTGACCACCAAACAAATTTCATACACTACTTGTAAAGAAATGAAATTAGCGCGGATATAAATTTTGTAACTATATATAAACAAACCACAATCTATCGCTTAATCCTATTGAGCAAGAACTAACGAAAGATTTTTGTTAGCTAGAAGTAAATAGCGACGGACAACGGACAAAAATTATAGACTAATTCCGGTGTTTTTAATAGTGTAGTAGCTAGACTAATAGTTTATTGGGCCAATTTATGAGAAGTTTACAAAATTGTAAAAATAAAAAATATATTACTGTATATTTCATAGAATTGATTGTGTTTGTTCAAAGTTGGTAGAAGAACAAAAATACTTGTAAAAAGTAGCCAAAAGCTATCACACACAATTAATATTATTAATAGTAGTCAAAATGGATAACATAAAATGTTGCCATTAAAAAAACAGACAAGGCCAATTAAAATAAATAAATTTTAAAGTTTGACGAACCAGAGCAGAAAACCGCAAATAAAGCCATATACTCGGAAAACAAGAAAGATTAAGAACAAGAAATAAAGATGAAAACCGAATGTTTATTCTTGTTTTGAAGAAGGAATATAAAGAAGGAAATCATGTGATTATTCAAAAAAAATTAGCAACAAAATTAACAAGAAGACAGCCAAACAATATGTGATTAATTAACAAAGATAGCCTCTTAATTACCTCTTTGTGATATTCCATTGTAAGAGTTATGAACAAGGAAAATAAATATAAAGAACTATTTTGAAGAGCAGAGGAGATATATTATTTTTTTGATGGAGAGAGAGGAGTTGTGTTGGTTGGATTATGTGGTATAGAATAATTAGGAGAGAAGTGCTTTTTTCTTGCTGTATTTTGTATGAAGGGGGGATGAGATCTCCCCTTAATATATTAGAGTTCTTATTCAAAGGCGCTATAAAATGAAGATTAAAATAGATAAATTTAAATTTAATTAGATCCTAATATTAAAATAATTGGGGGGGAACATAAAAATAAAAATAAAAAAAAGAGAGTAATGACTGTAGACACATTGTAGGTGATGCCACAAGAAAGATTGGAATAGGAAAAGATAGAGTGGGACCCATCAACATTCAAAAAGTGGGACATTTGGGTATTATCGTAGCATAGATATCAACAGATAATATTATTATTATTATTCGATATCTAATATATATAAGTTCATTCTTTTTGTGATTCTTAGCCGGACTCTTAAAAATTTTAGATTTAAATTTTTGACGATTGAAAAAATTCTATCAAATCATCTAATATATAAATTCGAATTTATTAGCTGTAATATAAAGAACATACATCGAAAAAAAATACGTTATATGGAAGTTGAGACAAATTGGATGTGTTGTTGCCACCAAGAAGCATTGATTATAAAAAGATGAGTGCACATCATATTTACTATGTCTTTTTTGCCAGTTTAATTGGTTTCCTCTTCATTGCTCATGGCCTATGATGACATTTACAAGGGCTCAATGCTAGTAGCGTTGGAATTTTTTTAAAATATACTTGCACGCATTATTCTACATATATAGCTTTTTAAGATTAATAAATTTGCTCCCCCCCCCACCGTAAGAGCCGTTTGGACCCCTCATTCTATTATTTATTTAGAAGATATTTCAAAATAATAAATGCTTATAAATATGATGATTTTTTGGTAGTTATTATAAAGGGAAAAAAATGGGACAACTATACTCATCAACTTTGCAATTTTTTAAAAGTGTTTAACAAAAAAATTATGTTGGTTAAACAAATTTATGTACTTAATTATGTAGTATAGCGATAGTGCTATAATTACTCTTTGCGATATTAAATTAACCATTAGTTTCATGGAGCCTTCGAATTGTATTAATTGCAACTCCAGTTATTCTTCTTTTGTGTATTTGATACGATGAATTTATATCTTTCCATATGACGATGATTTCCTTTGGTTTTTTCAGTTGTATTCTCACCATATACGGTTCAGTTTTTTTTATTTAATTACAAAGCTCAAACAACCTGATAATTTATGTGTAATGTTATTGCGAGTATAATTCTAGCTAACTATAGCTCGGATGAGTAATTATTAAGTAGCGCTATAAGTTTGCTTTAAGCGTGTTAATATAGGAGCGGTAATACTAAATGGCCGAAAAATTTGGTCAAATTTGACTTAGAAAATTTGAAAAGTCTATAATATCTTTTTATTGTAAAAAATTAATTTTTTTTCTATTTTTTAATAAATATATAAAGTTAAAAAAATAGAAATGTTCAGAAGATAAATAAACACAGGCGTGAATATGTTATTTATCATTCTGATAAAATTTCTAACGAGAAGGATTTTCCCTATTATACCCTCAAAGGGTATTGGTTATCGAATAGTGTTTATATATCCTCTATTCTAATAAATATTGGATGTTTATTCTTTGTTGTTAATGATTGAATTGTTAAAAATTGTAACACTATATTTGTCTTTGAAATATATATGACGATAAAAGTATTTCACTCATATAGTATTAAATAATCAATTTCTTGATTGATGACTAAGTTAAAAATCAGTATTTTTTTTCAAAATCACGTGTATTATATTCATGATATTATTAAATTATGCCACTAACATATATACTAACATCATTGTAATGATAACAAAAATACCATAAGATATCAACAATGATCTTGGTGTGGTCATAATTTTTACATATTTGGTACAAACTCATGTCATTCCTTATATATTCAAAATTTTGAGTTGTCAAACACCTATGTAATTAATTGATAAAAAATTAGTCATATTAGGTCGATCAATATAAAACGTCTATCAGATCAGAAGATATTTATTTTAAATGTAATAATACCATTGGAATGTGATCCCTTTGACGTGTTGGCATAATATACACGAATAAAATGATATCCCTAAACATGATTCAAAGACATTTATATTCATGACAATTGTATGATATGAATGGATCTCTTCAAATCTTTTGCGAGTAAGACATTAACAAAATTACCTCCTTTTTATTGAAAAATCGTTTATTTATTGTCTAATAAATCTAGCGATATAGTTAAAACATTTTAAAATATTATAATGAAAAAGATAGAAATAAAGAAGTTGATATCATCGACGGTTATATTGGTTCTAGCACCGATGATCGGGTGATCACAAAATGTGAACAGGTTTTTTTCGAAAACAAGTATGAAAGAACACAAAGAGGGGGATTCGAACCCACAAAATAATAAGACGATATTTACTAGATACTAAGATTCAGAATGGGAGTATTAAAAGCGTATATTTTTTGTTAGGTAAACTAATTATTATTTTAAGTATCTAATTTAGGTTCGGTCTAAGCAATAAGAAATAAGACGTTTGAACCTTAGTTGTTAGAATAATTTCTCTCCATCTGTATTGGTTTTGCAAGAGACATTATCAAAAAATTATTGTATAATAATTAATAATGAACCACTGTTTGTAACTGATACCTAGGCACGTAGTGATTTGTTTATTTTTATTTTTATACATGAAATAAATAGTGACGAGTAGAAGAATAATGTTTAATTCAGATTTTTTTGGGACAAGGTACAAAAGAGCCAGAGACACATCTTAATAAATTAGGTCTTATGCTCTTGAATTATTTATTTAGTTATTTATAATTTATACATTGTTTATCTTACGTTGCGGTACTACACACTCCCGTAATTTCCACACGATTGAGGACGCCGTGAGTGATGTTTGAATGCTTCGTAAATCAAAAAAACAAGGTATAAAAAATACAAAAATATATTTGAAAGGTCGTAGGACATAAGTGTAATAAATAGGTCTAAAATTTTGATCATAATCTAAAACAGCATCCCTTTTTTTTTTTTCTCTTTGATGGGGAATGGGAAGATATAAAGGAACTAATAGACTGATTTTTTTATTTTATGTAAGAAAAAAACATGTGGAAATGGCACAAGTAACCCTCTCAATATATGCTCGAATTCCATGAGTCACTTATACTGTTACTAAGGTGCTTTTGACACACACAATGTTTGACGCCACGTTGTATAAATTAGTTATCCGAGCTTCGTGAGTTTTCAAATTACTTTAAGTTAATTAGTTTTATAATCTTGGCGAAAATAAATAAATATATATATATATATATATATCCTATATTTATATGTATATATGTCATATCTTAAGATTATTCCTAAATCCCAGCCGCAATGAATGAGCAGCCCATTGTCCCTTTCCCCTTTTGTCAACCCACCCCTCATCAATTCTGAGGCCCACCTCTATCTCACGCCCAAATCCTAAACCCACTCTCTATCCAACAGCCCAATTACCCTCAACCCTTCTCTCTCGCCCACACCTAAACATAAACACCCTTTCATCCTACCCATCCTACCCGACCCATACCCGTTTGACACCCGACCCCAAATTCCCTTTGCTTCTCTCCCCTTCTCCCCCCCCCCCTTCGCACGACCCAGCAACCCAGAACAAACTACAAAACAAACAAATCCCATAACGTACCCCACGTCGACAGAACCCAGCAAAAACAGACGGCTGAAACTCCGCGTCTCCTCACGGCTCTCTCACTCTCTCGTCACGCGTCCCTCTCTTCCAAACTCCCTTCTCCTCTCTCCATCACTGTTGGTTGAAGCTAGCAATAACGGAAACCTGCACTCCAGCTGTTTCCTGTCGTTTGCTCCGCAACGTCCCTCTCACTCGTTTCGAATTTCAATGGGGGATGGAATGTCGATTTTACCACCCCAAGTCTTTTCTCAGGATTTCCCCGCTCTCCATCTGTCAATGGTATATCTATATTGCCATCACTCACATTGTAGGCGGGGGGATTTTTTTTGGTTTGAAATGCTTGGTTTGTTCTGTTGTCTTCTGAGAAAAATTAAAGAGATTTTGGTTGGGATTTTTTGGTTGGAGATTTCAGCTGTAAGAAACTTTGAGCTGAGAAGAAAAAAAATTAGAGAGATTTGGGGGTTTGGAAAAACTTTCTGGTTCTTTATTGTAGAAAGATAGTTGGAAAATGTGTTTGGGAAATCGGAGAAATGTTCTGTTTCGCTGTCGTTGCGTAAGACAAGAGAGAGGTGGGAGTCTAAGAGCCGCCTGGCGTTTCATCAGTCTCGCCATGACATCGCCTTCCCGTTTCCGGTCGACTCCAGTCCTTTCGAGCGTTTTGTTTCGAGATACCACAAGTTCGCGTGGTGGAAGCTTCTTCCTTTCAAATCAAACTCGATCGTCTCCAGTTCGCTGCATAAGCAGAAGGTAATCTTCTTTCCAATCTCATCTATTTTTATTTATGTCGTTTTTTTTCTGAGTTGAAATTGCTTATGGAATTTTGCTGAGTGCTTTTTTGTTTCTTGTCTATTTCTTTTTTGCGATTCTCATCTGGCTCCTCACGTCGCTTATATGAGGCGAGTGATGAGTAGAGATATTTGTTTTTAGGTATCTCATTAGTTATGTCATTAATCGACCTTTACTAAGGAGTCAAATGTCGGTATTTCCTTTTCTTCCTCTTTCCGGGGTGAGTCTAAGTCCGCTCCTTTGTCGCTTCTCTAATTGGAAAACTTTGGGTTTCGATTGATTTACTAAACTCTGCCGCCGCGGGTCGTTATTTTCGTAGGCTATTGGCAAAATGTTTTGGTGTGTTTATGTCGTTCAAATCACCGTAATATGGAACACCTCCATCAGCCATCTTTTCTTTTGTGCCTTCACTGTTTTTTCTTTTCTTCATTTGGAGTTTCTAAACTGCTATAAGTAACTGCCTTCATACCATCCTTTGTTCAATGTAATTGTCGTTATTTTCCATGTAAAATTTTAGCATAGTATAATACAACACGTGTGCATGTGAATTCGTGGCTAAGACACTCGCTCTTGCTCGCGGAAGTAATTGGAAATGTCTTTTGCATATATGTTTTCTTGGTTCTGTTTGTTTTTTAGTTAAAAATACATAAAGCCTTCAATCGTATTTTGTCACAATTTTTTATATTTGTCGTTAAAATCAACTTTCACAAAGAATAGCTTTTTTTCTTTTTGAAAAAAAAAAACAAACTAAAAACTAAAAATAAAAATAGTTGAAATGTACCCTGCTAGAATCCGTTTACATCTTGTTTGCCTAAATACTTAGAAAATTTGCTCATGAATCAAGTAGTGTCCCTTTACTCTTAAGATCTGCTATGCTTGGACGTTATTGGCTTTTCATCATTTTCGCTATTTGGTGTGCCTATTACCTTTATGTCCAATCCTGTTTATTTGTTTCCTCCTTACTCTTACTAAGGTGCTAGTCGTATCTGTTTAAATGTATTTGTTATTTCGGAGCGTCTAATTCATTGTGAAGCATGATCTATAAATATTATTTCTAAATATTAATTTTTTACTTTGGCTAATTCTTTGCATATGAAACTCCGTTTGAGTTCTCTACTAACTCTTTCTCTACACTTTTGAGAAAAACCGTGAAGCTCGAAACTCTTTCAGCCAGTCTACACAGTCAAGCGTAGCGAGATTGAAGACATCAAAGAAGAAGGACCATAAGATCTTCTTCATTTTGTTTTGTGTTGTATTTTGTACTGGGCATAAGCCCTCGTTTGTTTTAATTTTTTTTGTATGTTTTTGTGTATGCTTAGATAGGACAGTACACAAATGGGTCAAATACCCAAAGCAGGTGGGTCCAAGTTTCGGTCAGAGGCGAACAGAACCGAAGACTTGGACCCAAATCTCTCCTCCCCCCCTCTCTCTCTCTATCTATGTCCTTTTACTTGTTTGTGCTTTTGTTCCAAATTGTCGTTAGTTTTAGGACTAGAAAACTCCAAATCCCTCTTTGAAGTGCCTTTCTATTTTATAAAGTTAAAACTAAAATCTTAAAAACAATAGTATTTTAAATCCGTAAAGTCTGTCTAGATAGTTCAAGCTCGAAATCGACTCGCAAATACAAGATAAAATAAATATTCAAATTTAGCTAAGTTGGCTAAGTTAAATTTTAATAAAGGTTCAACTCAAAATCGCAAAATGCGCATAGTTAACGCTCTGCCCGGAAAACCAGTAAGTTAGCGGAGTATCTTAGTGCTTTACACCTTCTAGACACTAATAGGAAGCCCGAACCTTCCACAAACATGTTTTCAAAATAAGTTTTCCTGTTTAAGTTGTTTTGGAATAAGTTGTCTTGATTTTTCTAAAAAATTAAGTGGCGACTCCTAAAGTCGAAAAATGACTTCTAAAAAATAAACACTCTTTTTCGAAATCATTCATTTTTTGATAAAACAACAGAAATGGCGACTCCGTTGGGGAGTATTTGGAGGATTCTAACCTGAAGCCTACTTATTTGGACTATTGGTGCGATAACTGTTTACTTGTAAAAATACTTTAGCTTTTCGAAAAATTGCTTTCATGGCAACTTCCGCCAAACTGCAAATAGTCTGCATTAGGAAAACGGAGTTACGCGGCTTACCGGCGACTTCTCCATATATACCCAAGTAATCATTTGGGAGTATCGAACAACTAGTCCGGATGTCGGTCATCCGGTCGTTGTTCACGATAGCTCCACTACGCGATGTTGTCGACTCGGGTAGCCTCATTTTGAAAAAAATTCTAGTAAAAACCTAGATAAGCTACACAAATCCCAAATCCGCATTTTGCCTAAGATGACCCAATACCCATGGCTGTTGGGTCCATTAGAAGACCACCTTGAGTCCAAAACGAGGCCCACGGCCTAATGCCGTTCATAGTTATGTGTTTCTTTGAAGTATGTATACGGTGTTCGAGCAGTTAATTTCAAATGACATATCCATCCCTCAAAATCGCTAGCCCCCCTTGGCACAAAATGGTCCCACTCTCTGTTTAGAAAAACGCGCAATATTTGTTTATTATGGTTATAAACTGCTATGGAATATGTTGTTTATCGTGGAATATGTTCTAGTCTCCCCCTTCTTCAAACCTTTTAGATACCCTAAGCATAAATATCAAGTCACTATCAAAGGGCGTCCAAATACCTGCTCGCGTCTTAGTTCCGAAAAGAAAAGAAAAAAAAAAAAATGAACGCTATTTTTTCTTAGTCTTAATCTCATACCGAAAAAAAGATTCATCATTTTCAAGATCAACAGATTTTGAGAAATTTTATCTTTTTCGACTCTTAACAATGGGATTAAAGTTACATCTCAATCAAAATCAAAGTATGTGGTAATGAAATACCGTCAAACTTTGTCTCGAAACGCAAGTCGACATTTTATTCCTAATCCAAAGTCAAGTAGACAAATTCCTGTCTATTAATCATGTCCTCCTGTATTGGTGAGCCAGTTTATCTCCGGATAAAGCAAACTCTTATGTGTTATACCATATTGGGTAGCTTGTATTATTTGCCACGTCCAGGCAACTAACATATGGCCTTTGGGAGTCTTTTTCATTGACAGGTATTTAAAACTGATCTGTGTTGGTAAGTTGTTGTATCATCCGAAGTCTAAAGCCTCAACGACTCCTTCCCCGTCACAAATTTGCAAAGGAAGACAGGCATGATGGATAACAAGAGGAGATTGACGTGAATGATTGTGTCATGTCTCAACCCGCCGCCGTTGATAAAAATGAATTGATTATGCAGTTATGCCACAGATTGCCGAAATGAGGGTCGAGCATAGCCAAGAATGCAAGATTTGTCTAATCCAGTTTCCATCTTCACCCTCCAATATATGGAGGACCTCCACTCCACTTTCTCCACACACCAAGCACGGAACAGTTCAGAAACTTCTCTCTAACCCCTCTCAAAATCCTCCAGCCATTGACTTAACTACCCCCTAATCTCGTCAACGGCACATCGTGTCCAGCACCCACACATCCACAAAATACTAACCTTCAAATCCTCCATCTCCCTCAAAATCAAATACGAACAATGCTCAAACCCTCCCCCATCTCAAACCAAAATACTGAGCCTCAAACTTTCCCCCAAATTATCAAGACCACTCAAAATAACCCATAATCCTTCCATAATCCTTTCCATGTTCCACCCATCCCTCAAAAGACTACTTTCAAATTCAACTTCAAATGAACCTAACGCCAACTGTTCTGAGCTTGATCAACTATTAAGGAACATGAGAGATAGTGGAGGTCAAAAGAAGAGGTAGTCAAGGTGAATATGAAAGAAGAGATTATGAAGCCATGAAGGAGTATGCACTATATTCCCGAAGTCGATGGATTGAGCTATAAGGATTTACTTGCATCCATCCGAATCCTCGACCTCCAGAAGGGTTCAAAGTGCCAAAGTTTGTCCACTTTTAATGGAACAGAATCCCCCAGCACATCGAAAGTTTATTGTGCTCAACTCGTGGGAGTTGGCAAACGAGCATATTGATGCGTCTTTTCGGTCGAAGTCTAAGTGGAGAAGCTCTGGAGTGGCTCGCATAACAGGAGCTGAACAATGGAAAGTTGGAATGCACTCGTCAAATGAGGATTTCACGGAAAGATTTGGACATAACATAGACACACGAACTGCCCCCAGATCGCTACTACTTGAGAGGATCAGGCAGAATCACAAGAAATTATCGAGAGTACGCTCTTCGTTGGAGAAAGAGGCCGGCAAGAGTTCAACCTCCAATGTCTGACGTGAGATCACTGAAATGTTCAGCTCTACCAGAGCCCTGAGTACTATGAAAGAATGTTGTGTATATGGGACAAAATTTTGTCGCGATTGTCAAAGTGGGAGAAGCTTTGGAATATGGTTTCATATGGAAACCTCACCAACATTACCGCATTGCGATCTCATGGGAAATCTGCTAGAATCATGATATGGATAATCAAAGGGAAAAAGTGGATGAGTTACATACGACACGGCTACTCATAGAGGTCATCTTCTCAAGGAAATATCAAAACCCGAATGTCAATCCGGAAGATTTTCCTCCGCCCAAAATTCAGACAGGCTCCTGAGGTATTTAGCCCATTAAGGGAATCTCAAACTCAACTTTTGAAAGGTTAAGCAATTGGTATGCTCCATCCTATAGAGAGGAAGACATGCCAATCCTTTGGGGAAATTTTGTACAGAGCGGACCACGATGTGCTTATCATTCAGGAGCCGTTGGACACGACACCAGCGATTGTTCAACTCTGAAGCACAAGAACAAACATGATCAACCAACAACTTGATCAATATGAAGAAACCACCTGATGATTACATATTGGCTGCTGCAGAGTGAATACAAGACCTTCTGAACGATTCCTTTGAGATATTCATCGAGAGAGAGAATGCCCACATTGAACCAAATTTGGCATATGAAGTTTGTTATCTTTCTTTCTTTTGAAAATGTATTGCACATTTCGTATTTGAACTACGTTCGACCTGACTTCCTCAATATGAGATCGTAGGCGGCCTTGTCGGCCTCGTCGTTTCATTATCAACTTCTATTTTGGTTAACCCTTAGGGGGGAACTACGTTTGACCTGATTCCTGCGTCCAACGGGATACGTAGGCGCCACAACGGCTCGGTATATGCCCCGCAAGATTTTCAATTTTCTCTTCATAATGGAAACTGGACCGAATTTTTTGAGAGGATCTCAACAATTCATTTGAAGTTGGACTTCTTTAACAAGTCGCAAACAAAGACCGAATTCTACGGAGTTAGCCTTGGATGGATCTCGAAAATTACGCGATGCTGGTTTGCAACTGGGACAAGAATTTTTTGAGATGATCTCAAAAATTCCACAAAATGTCATTTGTTCTTATTGAGTAACTTGGGAACTAATTTTGAGGAGGGCCTCAAAATTCCAGAATGAGCTACCTCAAAGTTAACAGAGCAAGTCATGAGAGTTCTTCTGTATCGTGACCGGGACCAACTTTTGAGAAGGGTCCTAAAAAATTCCATCAAATATGACATATAAAGGACGGGCGAGCGTGTAAGCCACTGGCAAAAAAAGAAGAAGGAGCATTGAGACAAGCCAACACAGATCCTCCCTTCAAACGAAGAATTTTCTTTGGATGCAGGAACATTGAAGTCACACAAAAATGGCTATATAAAGCTATCCAAGAATGCAAAAGGCGTCATTGCACCATCGTGACTCATCAAGCGAAACCTAGAAATCTCAATCGTCATTTTGTCTCTTTGTCTTTATATTGCTTTCAGTGATAAACCGAAGTTTCTTTTTATCTTGCAGGATGTGGAGTGCCGAACACTATCGATTCTTTCAAAGTTGCAAAGAAACAAGGTGCAGGAGGATTGCTAGTTATGAGTCATATCAAAGTCACCGTGGGAGACTCATCATCGCCTATTTGATAAGCCAATGACTCAATCTAGGTTCCTAACCTTACTTTTATTCTTTACTTCATCAATCCGATACTAATGTTTGGTGTCGAGCTTTGCAGGTGGTAGTAGTTATCAGGTCACATTTTTTAAAGCGACCATCATTTGAGTGGATTATTTAACGTGACACTAACTTATGAAGCGTTGGCAAAAGGGTTTGCCGAGTCCATCACATCAGAAAGATTAATGGTGACCGATATCTCCTTGACAGTCAAAATTAATCGAATTGTTTCACGTTTTCGGATAAATGATTAAAATGCTGGGCAACAAACTCAAATTCTACCAGAGTTGTCAAGGAAACGAGAAGTGTCTTTATGTTTTCGTGTGATGAATTAAGTCATCACCTCGATATTCTTCTTTTAAGAACACAATCATAGTCGCGACGTGCATAAACGTCAATTTAATTTTGATATTTTTTGTCGCGTATTATTTTGGCGTACTTTTGTTTCTTGAATATGTCAGAGTCATAAATTCTTATTTTTGGGGTATCCCACCCATAAGTGATTATGGTTTTGATTGGCCAATCAAAGACTTTATTAATATGATTTGTTGGCGAGTCCACCCCACAAGTGGTTCGTATATATATGCTTTCCCTTTAAGGTTTCTATTTTTGAAATCACGATGGCAATTATCGATCATCCACCCTCGTTACAGTTGGATAATTATCGAGCATCCCACCTCAATTACAGTTTGGAATATTATCGAGCATACCACCCTCTACAATTGTAATATTCTCGAGCATCACCTCGTTACAGTTGGATATATCGGCATCCAACTTGTTTCCAGTTGGATATTACGGCCATCACCTCGTAACAGTTGAATATTATCTGCATTTCCACCCTCGTTACAGGTGAATATTATCGAGCATCCACCTCGTTACAGTTGGAATATTATTCGAGCATCCACCTCGTTACAGTTGGAATATTATCGAGCATCCCACCTCGTTCCGTTGGATTATTATCGAGCATTCCACCATCGTTACAGTTGAAATATTATCGAGCATCCACCTCGTTACAGTTGGAATATTATCGAGCATCCACCTCGTTACAGTTGGAAATTATCGAGCATCCACCTCGTTACAGTTGGAATATTATCGAGCCATCCACCTCGGTACCGTTGGAATATTATCGAGCCATCCACTCCTTGTTACAACAGTTGGAATATTATCGATCATACCCCCTCGTTACAGTTGGAATATTATCGAGCATCCCACCTCGTTACAGTTGGAATTATCGTAGCATCACCTCGTTTACAGTTGGAATATTATTAGCATCCACCTCGTTTACAGTTGGGGAATATTATCGAGGCAATCCACCTCGTTACAGTTGGAATTTATCGAGCATCCCCTCGTTACAGTGGATAATTATTGAGCCTACTAGCCTCGTTACAAGAGAACCTCCAAAGAGGAGAAAACTATCCCCAAAAATCTGTAATTTTACTGAGAACAGGAAGGTCATTTTTATTCGCTATGTCGGTACTAGGGAATGTGGTTTGTTTATTTCAAGCAATCCCAAAAATATGAATTTACAAAGATGTCTAGCCAGATTCAAGTGAATCAAACAAGGAATCTCAGCGAAATTTCTGATTTCCGTAAAGGACGCTATTTGCAATTACAAATTATCCAGCATTCCATTATCAAGATAATATTGTCAATCAAGACAATCATTACCCCAGAAGAGATAGTTACTTTAAATTGTTTCTGATCAACTCTATGATTATCTTGGAGTCGTCTTGCCGTTATCATCAACACAGAGACGATATAAATACACCATGCATACGGAAAATCATGCATCACGGAAGTCATGCATTGCGGAAAGTCCCTGCATCGCGAAAATCATGCATTGTGTGTCAACAATTATGTGCGACTAGAAGATTTCATGCCTCGTCAATTTTATGCATCACCGAGAAGGATCCATGCCGCATTGAAATTTTCGGCATCGCGAGAAGATTTCATGCTCGCTGAAAGTTCTGCATGGCGAGAGGATTTCATACTCGCAAGAAAGTGGAATTTACGTATCGCGGGAGATATTCCATGGCCCCGGCAAGAGGACATACATGGATAACGAAAGGGAATTGTGTATCCCAAGCGGTATTTTATCCATCGGCCTCAACTGCATTTTTTATTTTCTTATGATTAAACAGCAAAAGAAGCACAAAGATGACATCAAAAGAAATACCCAGCATCATATCAGTCATTTATTTATTTTTAACATCAGTAATGAGTAGCATTGAAATTATATGGCACGCAAGGCGTCACTTATTGTTGACGGCTGACCATTCGGTCGACGTCGTTTGAGAGAACAATGAAGTGTCGACATGGTAAACGACACTGTCTCCCATCCTAATTGCATTTTTAAGCTGACGAGTTTTCCTCTCAGTCTTTGTCTGAAGCATCCGAAAAGGATGATTCTCTCAAAACCACAGGTGCGGACGCCTCAAACGGTATGCAGCATACGTGGAACTTTTCTTAGCAGCGAACTGGGACACAGTCCGAAGAGGAATGTCAAACCTAGGACGCGAGCAGAGGACGACTTCACCACACTCGAACTCAACCCTCTTGAAGCACCGAGTTTTCCTTAGTTCTGTCAGTTTCAGTCGCGCGTTCGGAGTTTTTTTTAATCGAAAGCGAGTTTCTAATCTGAGTGACAATGCGTCAAGAGCTTCGGAATTATGTCCATGTAAGTGTTCTTAGTTAATATGGGTTTGAGCGCGCCACATTCATGGCTAAGAGGTTCAACCTCCTTTTCATACTCGTTAATTTTTTTCACTGTCCAAAACGAAGGTTATCTAGCATATATTTTCCCTTTTCACCGATTGAGTGAACCACACGACACCTGATTCCTGAAGGTTTACAGGATATGTAGCGGATTCAGTGTTGACAACTCGGCTGCATTCCAACATTCGCTCTCGAATCCTATTCTCGAGCATTTCGATACCTTTCATAATTCGTCCTCAGGTGGCTTTTGATTCTTTTCAAAATCGTGGCGATAAATCAGCTCATCGAACTACAAGTGGGCCTGAATTCTCATATAGCCTGAGATATGTAGGAAACCCTTTCGAGGGTTCGTTCCATAATGTCCTATACCCTTTGTCAATCCTCTTTTTTTTTTTAAAAAAAAAAAAACGAATGGGGTGGATCAAATTGGCTTGGTCAATTTTCTTTTCTCCTCGAATTGCTTGCATCAACCGATTAAAATGAGGGACAGTTGTTGACACCCCAATTTTTGCCCTCGCCGGTATACAATTAATTATCGAGCTTCCTAAATTTTCAAATAATTTAAATTAATTAGTTTTATAAATTTTATCGAATATAATAATATAACATGATTTTTGTTTTCCGTTACCTTTTAGCATAACTTTAGTAAGGTATATATTTACATAATTATGTATATAAGCGTTATATCTCATGATTATTCCAACCACCAAAATATACATTTTTTAAATGCTTAATAAACTAAGTTTAATTTATTATAGTACACTTTTGAATCACTTTTTATGATTTTATAATTATTACTTAAATAATAAGCTCTTAATAAACTTTATATCAAATTCTCTACTTTTAACTCAATTAACATTCATTAAACTTAACCAGCCAATTCGCTAGCCCACCACTCCAACCCTTTTTTCCTTTAATTCTCAACCCAATTTCCCAGGCCTCACTCTCACTTTTTCCAACTTTTCAGCCGCACTCCCACACCACATACCTCCCTTTCAGCATCATATCGGTCCCATTCCCTCTACCCAACCCAATTCATCCAGCCGACCCATTCCTAACCGCTCCGACCCTGCTCTCTCATCTCCTTCCTTCCCCCACGTTTCTTCAGAACGACCCATAAAACGCAGATCCCAGCGAAAAAAATAATAAAAAAATTCACCCGCTCTCTCACGGTCTCGCGTTCTCTCCCTCCTCGTCTCCTTCACCATCGACCCTCCACTGAAACCCAGCGTCTTCCCCCCACGCGAACCCCTCTCTCTCTCTCTCGTGGCCAGCACACCCGCGTCTCTCCCTCACGCTGACCCTCGTTCTCCCTCCTCTCACAGCCTCTGCACACGGAGACGACACAAGGATCGTCCTTGTTCGGTCCTTGGTAGCACGCGATGAAAAGAAGGAGCACGTGCTTGCCAGCGACGGTAAAACCATCTCCACCATCCACCCTCCACATATATTCCCCATGCCGTTGGACGCTTTTGATCATCTCCAAAGCATATTCTCTCGATTCGATAGGATTTTCTCATTTGAATTCTAAAATGGTCTCTAAAAATCACGTTCCCCCCCTTCCCTCCCTCCCCGCCCTCCCCCAATCTAAAAAAAACCCTAATATCCCCATATAAACCCTTCCGTCTTCAAGAAGAGGTTGGAGTTTTGGTGTAAAAAAAAAATAAATTCAGAAGAGGCCAGAGACTTGGGGTTGTAATTTTTTTTTTTGAACAATTTTTAGAGTTCTAATCACAAAGAGTTAAAGACGAATTTTGAGAAAAAGAATCTGAAAATATTTATGCTTCTCTTCTTCTCTTTCCTGTTTCGCGTTTCGCTGTAGGAAGAACCTGGGAGGAGAGATTTTTTTTGGTTAGGAATTTTGGAGGTTGAAACTTATTGACGGGAAACTACGAATTTTGTTTCACTCCTTCGCTTGATTTCACGACCCACCGCGTTGCACATCGGATATCCGATAGTCTCTTGTTTCGTAGTGTCGAATCGTTCCTCAACTCATATCACAAGAATCTGTCGCAGCCGTGTTTCGCGTTTGGAAGTTCGTTTTGCTCTGCTCGTCTCTCTCCGAGTTCGCTGCCCGGAAATGTAACAACACGCAACTTGTTCACCGTTGTCTCGTTTAAGGCCTGGTATTGGATTCATGTATTCCCTGTTAGTTTGAAGATATTTCGTTGTTGTCTTGAGTGCGGTTTTGTATTTCATTGGCCATGTTAAGTAGTCTGGCAGTTGAATGTATGTTTGACATTCGAAGAAATACTTGTCGTCTGTTTGAGCATCTTCTTCATCGTTTGTTTCAATGGTTTTCGTCGAAAATTTCTAAATCGATTTGTTAGCCGAACTTTGGGGTCTTGATCTGTTTTGTTGACTTCGATGGCCTTTTAGCTTGAATTCGTCATAAGTTTCTGTTGTTCGCTTTCGTTTCTTAATCGTCAAGGTAGTGAGAGGTTTTTGATATTTGCAAGGCCTCGTTAGTTCATTGTTTTCTTTTTCTCGATATTAATGGGTCTTTTTGTGTTATGGTTGTGTACCTCCCCCCCATTGTGCTATATTCGTTCAAGTTTAAGTTGCTTGTAAACCTGTTCTGGGCATGGTTTTGATTCATTTAGTGGGTGTTCCTTCGAAATGAGTTTTCTAAATCTGGCAAATCTTCTTAGTGTTAATTCGAATGTGCGCATATTCACACAGCAATAGTAATCTTTTCCTGGTTTCTCTCATCTATTTCTCGTGGTTTGTTTTATTTTCCTTACTCTTGTGGGCTGTCCAAAGTTGTTCCTTTCATATCCAATTGAATTTCAACTACTCATTATACCATCTTAGGGTTCTCTTTATGCTTAAAATTATTGGTTTGAGTTAATTGTTTAAGTGGCATCAACATATGTGTGATAGCCCATTGGTCTGCAGATGTAACACATGTTTTGTTGTTTTTTTTTGAAATTTGAAATGGTTTAGTTCGAATGTTTTTGATCTAAGTTGTTGCTTATAGTTTATTTGTTGACCTTTGGTTTTGGCATATTCGTTGATTGATTCGTTCATTAGCATACCGTCGACCTTTTGATGGAGGAATTTGGTTGCACTTCTATTATCTCTCTTATAAAATATCCCATTGGTTTAATATTTGTTTTCCTTTGGGGTTGTTGGTATTTCAAGCAAATAGCTCTATATATTTGATTTTTTTTTTTTTATAATGCGTTACTTACATCATTTTCTGTGTTTGTTTGGCATTGAAAACCCCTCTCGAGTCCGCTTTTGGGACCCCTCTCTTCTTTGCATTCGGTGAGGGAGCCATACAGGTTCTAAATCTTTCCATCGAGTCAAGGCAACCATGCGAGAATCAAAGTTCCTGACGATGAAGGAATCGAGGGAGGCTAATTGGAAGAAATTTTTATTTATGTCTATTTTCTTGTATTTATTTGTAATGGCAATAAGCCCTTGTCGTTTCTTCTTTTTTATTCCCCTCGTGATTATGTTTGTATGTTTAGATTAGGACAGGTCACAAATGGGTCAAAACTCAAAAACGGTGGCCAAACTCGTCAAGGCGACAAACCCGAGTTTGGACTCCAAATCTCTCGTCTCTCTTCCCTCTCTCTCTGCTCTCTCTTTTTATTATTTCGTTTACATGTTTGTGTGAATGTCGTGTTAGGTTAGGAAACCTTCAAACCCCCATCAAACGCGTTTTTGCTTTAATCAAACCGAAATGAAAAAATTTTGAAACTTTAAGATGTTTTGAATTTGAAAGTCTTTAGATAAAATTTAAAAAATTTCGTCTTTAACAAGAATCTTAAAATAATAATATTTTGCAAGCTTGTTCAAATTTTAGAAATCTAACT